>SNQJ01S0046240.1:29225-74327 GCA_010110895.2 Picea sitchensis | reverse complement strand
AAAGTATATTCAATGTCAACCTATGCATATGATCAAGGAGTTATGCTATAAAATAAGAGTGATTTTATGGGAAAGGGACATGCCACTGTATTATATTAAATGAAAGTAGAAGATACAACCTGATCACCTTGATGTTGCAAGATTCCTTTCAGTGACCCTTGGTTCCAACACACACACTTTCTCTACACTTGTATGAAGAAGATCCAATACCTCTTGATAGACCAAATAGAGTCTTCAAGCTTTTGTCCAGGCAGGGTTCTTCACACAATTCTTTCACCAATTCTTCATTAAATCTTGCTTAACCTTTTCCATGAGAAACCTTTCAATATATAGGAGAAGGAGGGATGGTTACATGGATGAGGATGATCTCACCAAATCTGAGAAGTCAGTAGGATTCCAACCATGTGAAAGCCAACTCATTTTCTAGAAGATCCCCTTCTAGAACCTTCGTGACCTCTTCTCCTTTCCAAGCTTAAAAACAAGTTCGCACCCTATCTATGGAGCAGACTACAAAAAGTTCGCACCCTAAGTGTGGGTGGCCTATGAGAATGATGGATTTCCGCACCATGTAACATAGGCAGCCTGCGAACTCATCTTAAAAATGTGTTTTTTGGAAGAAGATAGCAGTCACTTTTCTCAGGCAAGAAGTCCTTCTGGGAGCCTGAATACAACACTGTAGAGACATCACCAGAGTGACAAAAATAATGTGTAACACCTGAGAATGACCTCAATCTTGAGTCAACCTCATCCTTATTATTTTAGAGCTCTATCCAATATTCCATAAGTAATATAAGCATGCATTTTTATGATGCATTCCAAATTACATCCACACATGTATCTTTAGGTTATCAACTCGCTTTCAAGTTGTTATTTCATACATTTAACCACATGCATCAACGTACTGTGTGTATACCATAGGCACACTCTACAATTTCATATCCATATTTCTTTACAAATTACTTCAACTCATGATTATTCATAGTCATTCTCATGCAATCCTCAAAGGCATAACCATGTTTTGTTCTATCATGGAAATAGAGCATCCCTGTTGTTGCACCTCTTTTGTCACCTAGATGAGCAAAACAAAGGTGCTTACAAGCTTAGTTGGGTTAGCTAAGCAAGACAACAGTAAAGGAAAGGGTTATAAGAGTAAAGCATAAAAGACTATGCTAAGTATTAAACTAGGAATGATAAAAACAATTAAACTATAGTGCATAAGGACATAAGAACAAGAAACAAACAAGACTCATGTCACCAATGCAAAGGATTGTATTAGTGAAAATAAAACACCAAAGAGAAAGGGGGACTTTGGGTCCCTTCTTCCTCCAAGGGAGGGCTCTTGGACCCCCAATATTGATCTCTTCTTACAACTTGAAAATTTGAAAGAAATGGTGAAAGAATCCCAAGTTAATTCACTCAAAGGGTGATGTGAATAGCTCAAATGGAATGGTGCTAGTATGCTCTTGATGAGAAAAGAGGATTCCCCAAGAGAATAKCAATAGCATAACCTTACAAATGAATTACTTGAAGATGTAGTGCACCCATGGCCTCTTTTTATAGCACAAATTTGAGGTATTATGCAACCATCTTTTAGTGTGAACAAGGGGTTGTTTAGGGCACCTTTAGGTTTTTGACCATCCACCCAGCCGGATTCAGCCGAGATTTGGATGTCAAATCGACTTGGAAGTTGAACCAGAAGTGGGTGGGAGGCCGACCAACATCATAAATGCGTCATTCTCAGGTGTGTGTGGCTTTCAGCGTCCACAGTCGCGCATCATGTGCATGYKTTCTTTTCCTGTGTTTCTTGATGGTGCATGTGYGTGCGCTCCCTGCATAGTCATAGCGCATCCTGATTTTATAACTGGTTGTATAGTTTTGGACCTTTTGGAAATTCTTTTTTGGTAATTTTGGTCCATGGGTGAACTTAATAGCTATTTGGAGATGTTGTATTCCTATAACCATTTGYGGAGGACATTTTAGTGATAACAGATGCCCCCTGATGGATCAKGTTAGGAGCATACGTATAGCTGAAATTCATCAATGTTTCTTCTACTGAGAGTMCAATTGTAAGAAAGAGCGATAGTGAGAGTATCAAGAGCGACCCGTTGGAGGGAGAGGGGAACCTGTAGGACCCGACCTTTATGAAGGTGTGAAAAATACATTGTGTACAAATAAAGTGGGCATGCCCCATGCTCGTGTCATGTAACTCAAAACATGTGTAAGATAGTAGCTGAAGTGGTATGTTGGTGAATATGAGTGTAGCGCCCTCGGGGGTGTGTTGATAAGAGTAGAGGACAATTCTGATGAGGAACAATACTCTAAAAAGTAAGCAATGACACTTCGAGGAAGTATCAAGGATTTGTTGAGCATTGATGGCCCAACAAATTTCATAGGTCTTCGGAAAATATAAAAACAACTACAATAGTCGCAAAGTAAGACCCACCGTAACATGAGAGAGTGTTGAATTCGAATTTTATGGGGGCCAATGACAACAGATAGAAATGATGGTGTTCCCTATGCCATCTGAGACCTCCCACACACTTCTGGTTTAGAACAGCACATTTATGATGTTGGTCAGCCTCCCACCCACTTCTGGTTCACATTCCTAGTTGATTTGACACCCAAATCTCAGTTGAATCCAGCTGGGTGGCTGGTCAAAGACCTAAATGTGCCCTAAAAAACCCCTTGTTCACACTAAAAGCTGGTTTCATAATACCTCAAAGTTGTGCTATAAAAAGAGGCCATGGGTGCACTACATATTTAAGGAATTCTTTTGTAAGGTTATGCTGCTTCTATTCTCTTGGGGAATCCTCTTTTCTCATCAAGAGCATACTAGCACCATTCCATTTGAGCTATTCACATCACCCTTGCCAATATTTTGCACCTCTTTTTTCACCTAGATGAGAAAACAGAGGTGCTTACAAGCTTAGTTGGGTTAGCTAAGCAAGACAACAGTAAAGGAAAGGGTTAGAAGAGTAAATCATAAAAGACTAAGCTAAGAATTAAACTAGGAATGATAAAAACAATTAAACTATAGTGCATAAGGACATAATAACAAGAAACAAACAAGACTCATGTCACCAATGGAAAGGATTGTATTAGTGAAAAGAAAACATGAAAGAGAAAGGGGGACTTTGGGTCCCTTCTTCCTCCCAGGGAGGGCTCTTGGACCCCCAATATTGAGCTCTTCTTACAACTTGAAAATTTGAAAGAAATGGTGAAAGAATCCCAAGCTAATTCACTCAAAGGGTGATGTGAATAGCTCAAATGTAATGGTGCTAGTATGCTCTTGATGAGAAAAGAGGATTCCCCAAGAGAATAGCAGCAACATAACCTTACAAATGAATTCCTTGAAGATGTATTGCACCCATGGCCTCTTTTTATAGCACAACTTTGAGGTATTATGCAACCAACTTTTAGTGTGAACAAGGGGTTGTTTAGGGAACCTTTAGGTCTTTGACCAGCCACCCATCCAGATTCAGCTGAGATTTGGATGTCAAATCGACTTGGAAGTTGAACCAGAAGTGGGTGGGAGGTCGACCAACATCATAAATGCGTCGTTCTCAAGTGTGCATGGCTTTCAACGTCCACAGTCGCGCATCATGTGCATGTGTGTGTTTCCTATGTTTCTTGATGGTGCATGTGCATGCGCTCCCTGTATAGTCATAGCACATCCTGATTTTATAACTGGTTGTATAGTTTTGGACCTTTTGGAAATGTTTTTTTGGTAATTTTGGTCCATAGGAGAACTTAATAGCTATTTGGAGATGTTGTATTCCTATAACCATTTGCGGACGACATTTCAGTGATAACAGATGCCCCCTGATGGATGAGGTTAGGAGCATACGTATAGCTGAAATTCATCAATGTTTCTTCTACTGATAATACGATTGTAAGAAAGAGCGATAGTGAGAGTATCAAGAGCGACCCGTTGGAGGGAGAGGGGAACCTGTAGGACCCGACCTTTATGAAGGTGTGAAAAATACATTGTGTACAAATGAGGTGGGCATGCCCCATGCTCATTTCATGTAACTCAAAACATGTGTAAGACAGTAGCTCAAGTGGTATGTTGGTGAATATGAGTGTAGCGCCCTTGGGGGCATGTTGATAAGAGCAAAGGACAATTCTGATGAGGAACAATACTCTAAAAAGTAAGCAATGACACTTGGAGGAAGTATCAAGGATTTGGCGAGCATTGATGGCCCAAAAAATTTCATAGGTCTTCAGAAAATATAAAAACAACTGCAATAGTCGCAAACTAAGACCCATCGTAACATGAGAGAGTGTTGAAGTCAAATGTTATGGGAGCCAACGACAGCAGAGAGCAATGACGGTGCTCCCTGTGTCGTCTGAGACCTTCCACCCACTTATGGTTCAGAATAGCACATTTATGATGTTGGTCAGTCTCTCACCCACTTCTGGTTCACATTCCAAGTTGATTTGACACCCAAATCTCAACTGAATCTGGCTGGGTGGCTGGTCAAAGACCTAAAGGTGTCCTAAACAACCCCTTCTTCAAACTAAAAGTTGGTTGCATAATACCTCAAATTTGTGCTATAAAAAGAGGCCATGGGTGCACTACATCTTTAAGGAATTCATTTGTAAGGTTATGTTGCTTCTATTCTCTTGGGGAATCCTCTTTTCTCATCAAGAGCATACTAGAACCATTCCATTTGAGCTATTCACATCACCCTTGCCAATATTTTATGCCTCTTTTGTCACCTAGATGAGAAAAAAGAGGTGCTTACAAGCTTAGTTGGGTTAGCTAAGAAAGATAGCAGTAAAGGAAAGGGTTAGAAGAATAAAGCATAAAAGACTAAGCTAAGAATTAAACTAGGAATGATAAAAACAATTAAACTATAGTGCATAGGGACAGAAGAACAAGAAACAAACAAGAATCATGTCACCAATGGAAAGGATTGTATTAGTGAAAAGAAAACACCAAAGAGGAAGGGGGACTTTGGGTCCCTTCTTCCTCCAAGGGAGGGCTCTTGGACCCCCAAGATTGAGCTCTTCTTACAACTTGAAAATTTGAAAGAAATGGTGAAAGAATCCCAAGCTAATTCACTCAAAGGGTGATGTGAAAAGCTCAAATGGAATGGTACTAGTATGCTCTTGATGAGAAAAGAGGATTCCCCAAGAGAATAGCAGTAGCATAACCTTACAAATGAATTCCTTCAATATGTAGTGCACCCATAGCCTCTTTTTATAGCACAACTTTGAGGTATTATGCAACCAGCTTTTAGTGTGAACAAGGGGCTATTTAGGGCACCTTTAGGTCTTTGACCAGCCACCCATCTAGATTCAGCCAAGATTTGGATGTCAAATCGACTTGGAAGCAGAACCAGAATTGGGTGGGAGGCCGACCAACATCATAAATGCGTCATTCTCAGGTGTGCGTGGCTTTCAGTGTCCACAATCGTGCATCGTGTGCATGTGTGATTTTCCTACGTTTCTAGATGGCACATGTGTGTGCGCTCCCTGTATAGTCATAGCGCATCCTGATTTTATAACTGGTTGTATAGTTTTGGACCATTTGGAAATGATTTTTTGGTAATTTTGGTCCATGGGTGAACTTAATAGTTATTTGGAGATGTTGGATTCTTGTAACCATTTGCGGATGAAATTTCAGTGATAACAGATGCCCCCTGATAGATGAGGTTAGGAGCATACATATAGCCAAAATTCATCAATGTTTCTTCTACTAAGAGTATGATTGTAAGAAAGAGAGATAGAGAGAGTATCAAGAGTGACCCATTGGAGGGAGAAGGGAACCTGTAGGACCCAACCTTTTCTAAAGCTGTGAAAAATACATTGTGTACAAACGAGGCGAACATGCCCCATGCTCATGTCATGTAACTCAAAACATGTGTAAGGCAGTAGCTAAAGTGGTATTTTGTTGAAGATGAGTGCAGCGCCCTCGAGGGCGTGGTTATAAGAGAAAAGGACAATTATGATGAGGAACAATACTCATAAAAGTAAGCAATGACACTTGGAGGAAGTATCAAGCATTTGGCGAGCATTGATGGCCCAACAAATTTCAGAGGTCTTTGGCATATATGAAAATAAACTGCAATAGTCACAAAGTAAGACCCACCGCAACATGAGAAAGAGTTGAATTCGAATTTCATGGGGGTCAATGACAACAGAGGGCAATGATGGTTCTCTCTGTGTCGTCTGAGACACCTCATTGTAAAGGTGAGAGTCAAGATATTGTTTCCCTCCTGGAAACTGTGTTGATGTCGACAGAAAGGGAGACGCGACTTCGAGAAGTGGAGGGCTTCATGAAATCTACTTGGAAAAAATTAGGAACTGATGAGGAACATGGACGAATTCGAGGAGTAGTGAGATGAAAGACTGCCCTTGGTTGGGGAGCGGTGTAAAGTGGCAGCAACCGTGAAACTGAATCTAGTGTCAAGGGGACGTCTAGATGAGGGTAAATTGTGCCAGAGGCGTGAAAAAATGAACAAACGTAGAGATAAAAAAGGTTTATGGATTTTTAAGATACTCAAGGTTTATGGACAATGTCAGCAAGGATAGGAGGTTAAAAAAAAATGCCCCAACCAAGGGTGACATGGGTTGCTTTTCCAAGAAAAGAAGGTCGCCAAGGGTGGCGACAAAAAGCTATGTAAATGTTGGAAACAAAGGATTTTTACAATTACCAAATGAATAAAGAATAATTTCGGATGAGTGTACAAATACAGAAATTGGTGCCCCAGTGCAAGATGGCTGGATCAGTTAGGGAGAAAGTTGCATGGAGAACTGGTGGAGGGTGGGGGGCCCATGGGTGGGTTTCTGTATGAGGTAAATGAAATGGAGGGAAATTTGCGGATGGGCAAACTGATTGTGGACGAAATGGATGGTTATTGATACTGCAGAGGCACAGTTAAAATAGAACCTTGAAGAGATAACCTGGGAGTCCATTGGGAAAGCTAGCAAAATGAGGAGAATGAGTATGTGGTTGATTCTCGGAAATGCATAAGACTATCGAGACTCCCATCCCTAGGGGGTGAAAGTAGCATGAGTGTCAAAGTGCCAAGGGGGACTATGAATGAGACAACTCATGTGGGGTACAGTGCTACCAGGTGACAGTACCAAAATGCAGCGGAGGTGACAATACTGCAGAGCCGAATATGAGGATCCTACAGGAAAATGTCAGAGGGTGTGACTGGAGATGAAATTGAGATTTGGAGGGAATGATTACACATGCCAGTGTCGATCATATACCTGAAGGGGATGCATTGGTGTGTGATGACCTATTACCTACACACATGAAAGCCAAATACCCAACGTAAACAATATCTAAAAAAAAGGACATATAACAGTTATTTGATAATTTTGAACATGAGCAGGTGTACCTGAGTGTGTCATGGAAAGATGCTCCACCGAGGAAAAGGGAAAATGATAACCCAAGGAAAATTTTTGTGTAAGTGGCCAAAGATGGTTTGGAAAACAGAGCTTATGGGCACCTGTACCAAAAAATGAAAGTGGGGAAAACGGATTAGATATGGACGTTGGGTCCATAATGCCATCCTAGTTTCACTAACACTATGGGTGATCGGGCGGTAATTTGGTGGGAAGACATGGAACTCCCCTTTGCTCGAGGACTGATGAATAAATATAATGAATTACATTCATGGGAGCATTGGTATGGAGTGTCGGAGGAAGCTCAGGAAGATATGTGTGGCCTTTCGCGGCTAATGTTTGGCGAACATATGGGATAGATGGGCAATGATGAGTGTAATTACCATATTCTGCGCATATGGCATATGATAAATTGGTTCATATATGTTGTTTGCGTGTGGTTGATGACTCTGTAGTAGCATGGGATTTCCTTGGTGGAGTGGTAAGAAAAAGGTGTGCTTGAGGAAGCTGGGTAAAACTGCGTAGCTTGGGAAGAGAAGGACATTTGTGAGTGGGGTGTCCTTTTATTTCACATAAGGCACAAGGGAGTTGAACTTGGGGAGGTAGTGGAGCGATGGGCTCTTTCTTCTTTCTTCTTCCCCCAGACGCAGCGATGGTGCTAGTGATTGGGGGTGAGGGTGGTGTGGTAGGAAAAAGTATTGGAATCTGCACTGGGATTTCCTCTGACTAAGGAGGGAGGGATGGTTGAGGAACCATCTTGGGTGGATGTAGATACCATACCGGGATTTTCCCCTGGAGGGGGGGGGAGATCTGTGATAAGTGGTGTGGTGGCGCTCTTAGGGAACTCCTAAGGTAGTATTTATTCAACTGGTGGAACTTTGATATGGGGAGGGGACTCAGTGATAGGAGTCGTGTCCCTAATGTTTGTTCCTTTAGAGGAAATTAGACACACTTGTGTTGAAAAAGATGGGTTTAGGAATGGTGGTGCTCCCTGATAAGTGCCCAACATGGATGGGTCTTGGAATAATCCAGGGCTAATGTTCGTAACTGGAAAATCATTCGAGCTAACACAAACAAGGCGGAGAATGTTATCGATGTTGGTGAAATGGTTAGACTCATAATGTGTAAGTTGGTTGATGGTGATGATCTTCCCATTATGGGGGAACATCATCGTACGAAACACAGAAGAGGCAACTGCCTTCATAGCATACATGTAGTTGTGTTTGAACAAGATATTGTAATCAAGTTAGGCATCGATAACTTCAATGTCAATGAGGATGGTTTTTCCCCCATGTTCTATGGGGAAATTTTGACAAATCCCTACGGAAGATGTTGGTCGACTGTCATAAGCTTGAAGGGTGATGGTAGAGGGTACTAGCTCAGGGGAGCCAATTTTTTTCCATACATGTTTAGACATGATGCAGGTGGATGCATCGTCATCGATGATACACCGATAAACTGTGGTGTTCCAGATCTTAAATGGTATCTAGAAGGCTACTTGGGTGGGAAGATGTGGTTCTCCGTTATCTGAATCAAATGTGATCAGCTGCGTGTCAGCTGTGTCGACTGCCCCCAAGGCAGAAAGCAAGGATTTTCATTGTGATGGAGAGGTTTGGAGGACCTCCAACATAGACATGGATGCAGGATACTAGGCTAAGTCATCAACCAGACTATAATTATGAGCAGCCCTAACATGAGGGTTATGTACATTCTGTCGTAAAGGCATACGTGGTATGCGAGGAATGGGTTCCACGTTAGGACGTGGAATCATCAATGGTTGTCCTATAGTAGCTGGCAGTGTTTCTGAGGTGGTTGGGGTAGAGTCGGGAGGCATACCATATTGACGGTTGCAGGTTTGCAAAAGAATTTCTTCGCTAGTGAGGAGGACACTGTGATCAACTGAATTCTCAGGTTAAGTGTTGCTCGGGTTTGGATATTGCCCCATTTTTGGTGGGGTAGGCTTGATCACTTGTTGGGTGTTCATCACACGTTGGTATGGAATGGGATTTTGAAAAATAGTTGGAGGTAGTGGTTTCAAACACTGTTGTGTGGCTTGTTGACGGGCAGATGGTGTCAGA
This sequence comes from Picea sitchensis, assembly GCA_010110895.2. NCBI lineage: Eukaryota > Viridiplantae > Streptophyta > Pinopsida > Pinales > Pinaceae > Picea > Picea sitchensis. The sequence goes on along the minus strand of SNQJ01S0046240.1, from coordinate 64,884 downwards.
GGGCCCTGTGAGTTCATGGATGCCCTCATCCATTGGAGATCAGGAATTTGGGGGAAATGATGAGTATAATGTCCATAGTCACCACATATAGCACAAGGGAATTTAGTTCGAAGATTTTGTTCTTCCCTTGTCATGGTATATTATTATTGGTGCCCCCTTGGGGGTCTTTGTATTGGTTTCCCCCAATGGGATGGTTGTGGGGGTCATTCCCACTTGGTCCTRGATTGTCATTGTTTTGGTTTCTTCCTTTCTACTTATGAGTCGGAGTGGTCATAYTCAACTGTTCAAATGTATGAACCTATTGAATGGGAAAGGGATGAACAAAGTTGACGTTGGCATGTGGTTGTCCCGGTGGAGGATTAACCGGCTGGAGAGGACTAGGAAATGGAAAATATCRATTGTTCTATGGATAGGATCTATATGGTGTATAGGAAGTAGAGGTACTTCCACTACTTCTAKGGTTATATCYAGGGGTTGGGGGTGGACCCTTACTGGATTGAGAGACCGGATACGACATGGGTMCCAGTGGGGGTGCCCCCAACGACTGAGGGGGAACAACGGGATATGATTGTTGGTAAAGGGGAGGGGGGTAATAAGGATTTCCTCCATATGCCARTGGATATGGAGGTGTACCATACATATTGGGTTGTGGGGGGTATGGATTGTGGTGTGTTGTGGTACCAATCAATCCATCCRTTGAGTGAGACATTCTTGGTTTGTCTTGGCCAAATGGMAMGAGTCTTGGGGTGTCAAGTAGTACTATATATAAGTATCCTGACTGTGAATAAATGAGTTCGAATTGTTGGGTCTTKCTAATGGCTTCTTCTTTAGACTGGGGGAAGGTGGCGGCTACATCTTTGGCAAGGAGGGAAACAAGTGATTTGAGAAACCAATTGAGAAATTCCTGTGGAGTAGCTTTAGCTTTGTAGAGACTACACTGCCGACACCATTCATGAATGTGGTCAGTGATGTGCATGGCGGAGGTTTGTTTAAATTCCGAGAGTAGTTCGAGGCCATTGTCATGACGAATTGGTAATTGAAATAAAGTCAAGAATTCTTTGGCCAAGGATTCAAAGGTCACGTGGGACCCAGATTTTTCTTCTACATACCACTTAGCTGATGGGCCAGTGAGTGTACGTTGAAATAACCTTAATCGGACATAATCGTCCGTGATGCTATTTGAAGAGCACCATAAGTGAAAGGTCATGATATGGTTGGCGGGATCATCTCCCGGTTTTCCTTCAAACTTGGGGATGTCTGAAGGCAGTTTGGTAGGCATTGTTGGCCATGTGGGGTTGTGCAATATAGGATCATTGGTGAGTTTAGTCAGATCTGGTATGTTGAGGGAAGCCAAGTATGGCATCTGAGGTGGTGGCGGAGGGTTAGTTCCACCCATAGTGTGAGTGTTTTGTGTACCTGACCCTTGAGGGGGACTAGGTGGGTTTGTACTTCCCCCTTGAGAAGAAGTTGGCCCCCTGCTTCCATGGAAAAGAGAGTGTGGGGGTTTTTGACCTTGGTAAGTGGACCCAAGAAGAGTGGAACCAAGAAAAGATTATCCCAAGATAGTAGCACTCACATGGGTGTGGGGAAGTATGGTCGATGAGTTGGAAAGACTAGGAACTCCTCCTAGAATGGGAGGGAGGTTTAGCAAGCATCTGGAACAACGAGGGTTATGTGGGTCCCCTATGATGTTTGACTAGCAAGGTAGATGTGTGAAAATGGTGATGAAAGCAATTAATGAACAAGATACTTTGTATAACTTGGACCTTCACAATTTATCTCACAATCGTATGTAATTATAAGAACATCATACATAAATCAATTGATAAAGAAGCATACATGTGGGTAGGTGGATTTTGTCCGCATGGGAGAACAAAGAAAACAAATTCTCGTGTCCTAAAACACGTAACGTCCTTCCTCTCAAATAACACTGGACCTTCCAATAGAACTCAACTGTGGGGTCTAAAGCCATTGGAAGAGGAACTAGTGAAGGATGAAGTAATTAGTTATAGTGAGGGGTAGAGGGTGCATATCCCAAAAGAGCTGGCGAAATTTCCCAATAGACACACAACATTTGATCAAGGTGCAATTGCAACCCACAATTGCCACCTGAATAGATGTCCTAAAATTTGGTCACTAGGTACCTCGGTCAAAGTGCAACATTTAGATTTTCAGTCTCAGAAATGGGTCACGGGTTGGATCTCGTCCAAGAGATGGGTGCCCTAAGGGGGGACACACATAACAACCGAACCTCGGCCTTAAACCCTTCATGGGTGTCTCCATGCCTTATGGTGTTAGGAACACTTGACTTGGAGGATTTAAAGTTCCCTATTTGACAACTTCTATTGTTTTGAAAATGTGAGAACCAAACAACGGGGAGTTATTTGGATGCATATCCCCGAGATCCTACCTAGACTAAAAAATTATTTTGGCACCTCCTGTGGAGGAAAAATTAGTGAGTTTTTAGAAAATTTTAGATGTGTTTGTGTGAGATATTGGGGGTGTGAACCAACCTCGTTGAAATTAAATGGAAGTGGATAGTTTCGTCAACAAAAGGGTGGGGTGTTTCGGAATCCCTTTGGAGGAAACTTACTTCAACCTCCACGTTTCGAGATGAAAAATATGTGAGTGAGAAATGACTTTGTGTGTGAATGAGTGAAAGTGTGCCAAAAAAAATTAATAAATTAGGTGTCACCTTGCTGCATGTGGACTTCGCTTGGTCCTTACAAGTCTTTGATTACCTAATTAACTAAATGTCGTTGCTACAACCTTGCATAATTTTAAAGTCCCTAGGAAACTAACATGTGGACATGTGGGTCTTTTACGATTCCTTTAACTCCCTAAATGTGATTTAATCTAAGAAACATTTGAAACTATCCTAGATTGTGAACATGTGGGCATGTATGGGCCCGTTACAAAACCTTTAAACTTCCCTAGTGATTTAATCTAAGAAAGTAAATTTCAACACTATCCTATCTTTGTAGCATGTGGGCATGTATGGGCCTGTTACAATATTTAAGATGTGTTTTGAAAAATAAACTAAGAGGAGTCCTGAGGGGGCTGTTGTCCTCTCCTAAAGATTTTGTCTTTTTAAGGGAGATGAAATTGTCCCACAACCTCTTTCTGATTCTCAAGATCGCTTTGAAGCATGAGAGAAYAGCATACTCAACGATTGATATCCAATTTCTGGTCCCAATGCAAGTTTTATATGTGATGTAGAATGATTCCAACTTAAATTTAGTCAAAGTGATCCATCCATGTGGCAAAACGACAAAAAAAAGGGAAAGTTATGATTTTAACCCCTAAGTGCCTATGTGTTTTGACTAATCGCTTTATATGGAGAGGGAATGTAATTGTAGTGCAGATTACAACATGCATGGAATCAACTTTTAGAAGTCTATGGGCCCTCCATAGATCATAAAAAGTTTACAATATGTATTTTTCTGCACAGGTGCACGGGTCTCAGACTAGCCAGAGGCGCTTTGAGCGCAAATGCGTGAACTAGAAGAGGTTGATGGGTGCAGGGGTGCAGAAGGTGCTGAGTAATACAGTGATTTTGGCGCACGTGTGCATGATGCGCGACTGTGGGCCGATAAACCCGCACACAGGTGTCACACAGTCATGAAGAAAATTTAGGATGAAATTCCTTCAACTCAGCTTTGAATTTGGCTTCCTGTAGGTCGTCTTGGGCCGGTTATGGTACCTGCAGGTTAAATAAACAAAAAGAAGAGCTAAAATAACCCAAGTGGGGTAGGAAATTGATACCTTTCCCCAATGGAGTCACCAATCTATTGTGCCTCTTTTGTCACCTAGATGAGAAAAACAGAGGTTCTTACAATCTTAGTTGGGTTAGCTAAGCAAAACAGCAGTAAAGGAAAGGGTTAGAAGAGTAAATCCTAAAAGACTAAGATAAGAATTAAACTAGGAATGATAAAAACAATTAAACTATAATGCATAAGGACATAAGAACAAGAAACAAATAAGACTCATGTCACCAATGGAAAGGATTGTATTAGTGAAAAGAAAACACCAAAGAGAAAGGGGGACTTTGGGTCCCTTCTTCCTCCAAAGGAGGGCTCTTGGACCCCCAAGATTGAGCTCTTCTTACAACTTGAAAATTTGAAAGAAATGGTGAAAGAATCCCAAGCTAATTCACTCAAAGGGTGATGTGAATAGCTCAAATGGAGTGGTGCTAGTACACTCTTGATGAGAAAAGAGGAGTCCCCAAGAGAATAGCAGCAGCATAACCTTACAAATGAATTCCTTGAAGATGTAGTGAACCCATGGCCTCTTTTTATAGCACAACTTTGAGGTATTATGCAACCAGCTTTTAGTGTGAACAAGGGGTTGTTTAGAGCACCTTTAGGTCTTTGACCAGCCACCCATCTAGAATCATCCAAGATTTGGATGTCAAATCAACTTGGAATGTGACCTAGAAGTGGGTGGGAGGCCGACCAACATCATAAATGCGTCGTTCTCAGGTGTGCACGGCTTTCAGCGTCCACAGTCGCACATCGTGTGCATGTGTGTTTCTTGATGGTGCATATGCGCGTGCTCCCTGTATAGTCATAGCGTATCCTAATTTAATAACTGGTTGTATATTTTTGGACCTTTTGGAAATTCGTTTTTGGTAATTTTGGTCCATGGGTGAACTTAATAGATGTTTGGAGATGTTGGATTCCTGTAACTATTTGCGGACAAAATTTCAGTGATAACACCTGCTCCTTTACTCTTTCCTCAATTTTTCCTATCCTTTCATGAGGAAATGGAACACATCCTCCCCAAGTTATTATTCCATCAATACAATCAAACCCTCCAACATAGGGTCAACCATGCATTCATGACATTACTCAGGTCTAACAAGTACAAGGCTTTCCTCACATCTCACTTGATAAGGAAGTCATACTATAATTTTAAGCATGTATATGTATATCTACATATATGTATGTGCATCACTTGCACCTTTTTACCTCATTCATTCACATTTATTTTACATCATCTAGTTTTCATGAGACCTCACAGTCACTTACACGACTAGTCTTACGAATAAAGTCATAATTGAACTTCTTTCTTTTCAAGATAACATCCTAAAAAATGTCACTTTTTCTCTTTTCTCTTTTAGAATTTCATCTTATCTCTTTCTGAGGGATTACATACCTCCTCATGTTATTATTTAAACAAAATATTAAAACCCTCCAACAAAGGGTTAGCCATGCATCCATGGCATTATTTAGTTCGGGAAAGCACACTCCTTGCCTTACTACCCTCTTACTCAGACAATCATATTATGTCCTTTAGTATACATACACTTATACATTATACATGTGTATAACTTTCACATTCTTATATTATTCCTATTCATTTATTTGATCTTTAATATCAATCTTCTATGTTGAGATTTTATGGATAATCACCTAACAAGTCTCACATACATATTCATGATTATGTTTCCTTCTCTTCATGGAAACAACCAGCAAGAAACCACTCTTTCCCTGTTGTTACAAAATCAATCCACAATTCACAAAATATAAGTAGGTAATTATAGCATTACCCATAGAAACAAACTGCCCAATTTCATCTTCCTTTCATGTTTCAACCATTCTTGGTCAATAGACCTTTATTAGGGAAACCCTTTTCTTGGATTCCCTTTCACTACTATATGAGCGCACCCAGCCATTCATGTATGGATGTCAATCCGACCCATTGGTCATCTAGTAATACTCCAACACTACCTTTGTTAGTCTTATATTTAATTACCTATATAATGTTGCTAGCTATATTTAATTACCTATATAGTGTTGCTGGCTATATTTAATTACCTATATAATGTTGTTGGCTATATTTAATTACCTATATAATGTTGTTGGCTATATTTAATTACCTATATAATATTGCTGGCTATATTTAATTACCTATATAGCCAACAACATTATCAACAATTCATTCATGCTGGTAATTTTCCTAATAACATCAGTTTATCCTCATCTAAAAGGTCCATCAATAGACCATGCCTTATAACCCACCATAGGCTATAACATGTTTATCTACATGTTATATACATGCTTACTCATTACAATATGCATTACAACATATCCACATCTTGCATTTCCATGCATAGACATGTACTCATGTTAATAGGCATGTACACATTTTTGTATAGACATGAGCTCATAAACTAGCTCATATGTTCATCTCACTTTCCCTCTTTATAAGGATTAGCAATAATCCCAAAGGAATATTATTTATTCCTCTTAAATAGATTATTCCTATTGTAGGTTTCAACCATTATAGGTCAAGTAAATTGACCTTACAAATTTACCATCAATCCTTTGATCATGAGGAGTTATACATATATATAGGGTTTAGCATTTTATTAAAGAAGTAATTATTATTGCTAAGGATTTTGTCAATCCATACCAAATTTCTTCAACCACAAGGGATTTTACATAAGGGTCTTAATCGTTATATAAATAGCCATCATAATTGCAAGAGGCTCCAACTGCCCATGCTTAAAGGCAACGCTGCAATTGCTAGATTATTCATTCTTTGAACTTTAGCAGTCTTTAACAAGATTTTTCCATTTTTGGCCATTGGCATTCAGGTCTTACCCTTAGTGCTTCTCGACACATTCCCAATTCTGTAGGAATAGCCATCAATCCAATAGATCAACAATTTAATCCTTTCATTGTAGTTATCGTGTTAAGATTTTTGTTGTAGAAATTTCAAAACAACTGAAAATTTGTAAACCTACAGTCCTTATCCTTAAGGATTTAATGAAGATAATAAACAATCCTTTAAAAGTAGAAACACTTTTCAATAATATCATCTTAACCTTTGTATAATAGTCCGATGACTAATATATGGCCCATCCAGGCCTAGTGTTTGAACCATGCTCTGATACAAATTTGTAACACACCCAACTCCTTAATTACCCTTTAAGGGATGGGATATTAAAATTTCATTTTTCCTCGACAGCCTCAAATCCTCTTCAAAAGGATAATACCATCTTCTCATCGAGAGCTTTCCAACAACTATAAATTTGTCTCCATCTGATTTCTGAATCAAAAGATATGGCCTCTTAAAGTTTTAAAGTCTTCTTCCATTATAATTCCATGTGGAACCCACGTGGCTCCATGTCACCCTCTAACGTAGAAGTGGATGTTGGCATGGAACCTGCCACCTGTTCTTCAAGACTCTCGGCCTATCGACTACCGGAACCTCAGTCAATTTTCCAAAGTCTTACATGCCCAAAGGCCCGATCTAACATGATCTGGAACTCAAGTTACGTGGCCCTATCATAAGGTGCTACTTGTCCGTGATGTATTGGTTTAATGACGCTTTCCCGCATCTCGTTGAGTTATTGAACCATCATCCCACCGATAGACCTGTATAATACCTTATCCCTCAGCGCCCGATCCAGTATGAGATGGCACCTTGAATAATTGGTCCTATCGTATGCCACACACAACACTTCACCATATCACAACACGTAACCATCAGATGTCAGACTATCATCCCACCAGAGCAAGCTTGTATCCATTTTAAGCTTAAGGCATGATCTAGTGGTTGAATTGTCCCTCGGACTCGTTGAATTTCCATGATATACAACATAGCATCCCTTCATGGCCCTATTACCACCTGACACATGGAACCATCATTACCTGACACGTGGCACTTAGAAACCACTAGGGTCYTGCCAAAYGTGTCAATTTACCTTGACACATGGACCAATCCCCATGTGAAAYGTGGACTGACATGGAGTACATGTCATTGATGCACACTTGTCTCATCCTATCGGGTGCTGACAYGAGTCTATTTGGCATTGGCTATGTGATGTCTCCTGACATCACACCAGATCCCTGGATCGTCAGGAATCATCCTTACTTGCACCTTCGATAAACTCAACTTACCCAATCCACCATGTGTTGGCACCCGGGACATATGGCCCTATCRCAGGCCACTACTTGTCTTGATCCTCATTGCAACATGTGGCTACCGGGCATTGSGCACCGGGCTTCCTAGAATAACCAGATCACGAGACTCCCTGGTAGGTTGGGGTCGATTCAGTCCTTTGACCCAAATCAATGGTAGAGATCTATCCACCCTTGTATCCAACAAMATGGAATTAATGGCGCTACCCCAAGGGTACTCACCTTTTATTGGGACCACACTCAACACCTCGATGAGCCTCCTACTRACATGTGGTATGAAACATGGTACATGTACCACTTGACACATGGCACTCATTTTCCTTACAGATCCCTATCAAATTCGACCAAATCCATGTGACATGTGGCATCACCATGGGGTGAAAAGTGGCCTTCCTTCATCCAGAGACATGGACCACTTGTCACGTGACATGTCACCACCAGGCACCAGATTTCAGACCTTACCTGTGGTGTTAAATTAGAAATATATCGGTGCTGGGGATTCCAAGGGGATTAGTTGATACTAATCCCATGATTATGATATCACTAATTAGGTTTAACACGGGTTACGACCCCAAGACATCTATGACTGAGATATATTATTGGACTATACGGATCTATGGTCTATATAGTCCCTCAGAGTCTTACCATCAGAGAACCTATGCCTCGGCATTCTAAGGTTACCCCTGACACCACACTCCGATGATAAACACTACTCTGGATCTGACATTGCAACTCCTTTCCAACAGACTCTCTGATGGATATAATGGCTTAGATTCATCCTCAGATATTTGTTGTCAGAGTTCCTTATCAACCCCATGCACAAGAATTTTGATAACCTAATCTTCAATCAATGGTGGAGATCTCTCCACCCACAGATCCTACACTCGATAATTAAAGCACCCAACCAAAGGCTTGAGCTTGACAAGAGTCCATTCTCAATCTCTTCGACTAAGTATAGGTTGCAACATGTCATACTTGAGTACGTAGACACTTCCCATCATCATGAAATCAACAAGATGTCACCTTCCCCCTTAAATCCAACTGAATGAGATCCTACGAAGATATATGGATGAGAATTGATCTTACCTTTAACATATGAGATTGCTCCTCGGGGCCCTTCACATCGAATTACCTTCACTCTAGTTTTCAAGGGATACTCCAACTGTCAACCTCCAGCCAATGTAATGGATGTTCCTACCTATAATCCTCCGACAGATCGACGACCCTAGTTGATTCAAGGTACTTCTTCTACAAGCATTGTATTCTACTCTTACGAAGGGTCATGATCTATTCAGGACGTCGATCCAACAGATGTGATTCCCTCAATATCGAAACATACTTCTTCATCAAGAATACCTTCCATCTAATGGTCAAGATAATCTCACCGCTTCAAATTGACAACTGCGATTCCATCCACTCAGAACATAGGATTTACACAGGTTAACAATATGATCTTAGACTTAGTCATATTCGTGGGGTTTCACTAAGTCTTTTCAAGACTTGTTGAGTTTAATAAATCCTCACTTAGGTCCAGTGCACCCCTTTGCTTGTGTAGGATACATATAATTCATTTCATTTTGGAAAAATCATCTATCACAGGAAAACCAAACACTGCGACATAAAGGTATATGGATAAAATTATTATGACATACAGGTGGTCTTTATTTCCTCTTATCTTAAAAGGTCCATTTGTCGCGAGTATCCAAATACTGTGACACTCGAGTGCCTCTATGTGTGTGTGTGTGTGTGTGTGTGTAACTATAAATGTGTTTGTGGTTAGAAAGGTTACAGTTTCATTCCTTTAAGTAGAGCCGATACAAGGCTCAAGCATTCACATGCATAAGCATACCCCTAACCATATGATTTCTCAATTGCTAGAATGCACAACATACAAGAGATATGCCAAACTAATCGCCAATCATGCACGCACATCTTTGAGACAATTAGAGACATTTGGCCATAAATTACATTCAATACACAGAGTTCAAAAATATTTATGTGTTACGGTTGATAACCAACCAACTGAATGTGGGTGTTCTCCTTTCCACCCAAACATAGGCTCTGCATGCTCGGTCACTTCAGCTACAGGCCTACCCCATGCCAGGCCATGAAACCACCAAGGAACCTCTCTCTCTCTCTGGTTCTCAAAAATTTGTGAAGGACACTCTCCTTCATGCCACTCTTGGTAGATATTTTCCCCACACCCACCTAGATCAAGCCTCAATGAGGTTTGTTAGATACCTTCCTAGTATCAAACTCGCATCCTTCTCATCTCAGGTTGGGATTTTGGATTCTCACCAATTCCTTTTCTCCAGGTCTGATATTCAGACCCAAGGACTCAGAGAACCAACTCTTTTTTTGGTACTGTTCTTTTACACAGTCCATCCTCTTTCTCCAATCTGAACTCTCTCGAGTTCTCTCTCTCCCAAAAAATTGTATTCCTGATCTCTTGTCTACCCTCATGTTATTCTCTTGCACAAATCACTTGGGAAGGTTCTCAGCCCGTCCCCTTCCATGTTTCAAAAGGAAACTCATGGGTCAATTTAATCTACAGAAATGGTACCTTGTGGTACCTTTGGATAACAGTTTCAACTATCCTATCCTGATCTCCCATACCAGGATTTATTTGGGGTAGTTGGTTGTCCAACTACCATCCTTCGTCATTAACCGGTTTTCCTTGAAATCAGGGTTGAGGAAAATAATATGAATATCAAATATTATCAGCAAGGAGGTTTGGTCCATCTTTAGCATGATGAACCCCTCTATAGGATTCCTCACCCTTTCCTCCAGTGGTATTCTGGCTAGTATTTTTAAGGCTTCACCCCCACAGTCAACTATTGGAAATTATAATTAAATAATAACATAGTTACAATATTTTCATGTCATTGCATGGAAATCACTAATTATGATTAATTACAAGTTGGGGGAAATAGGGGTGTTACAACTAGGTCTGACTTAAATTCATGCACAGCCAATTCTATATGGATGAAGATATGTCTAGAAGACAATATACATATTTACTAGATTCTGACACCAATATATCATTTTTCATGGACTATTCATACCAGGGTACCCAAATGTTAGGGAAACCAAGGTGAGAATTTTTAGGAGAAAGGCATAAAAATAGATAAAAACAAAATCAAACAAAAATGCAAATCATAAACCAACTCAAGAGATGGGAAAAAGGTAAAGAAAATGAGCATAAAATGAAAATCAAACTCTTTATTTATGTACAGGGGGAAAAGCTACCTCACAGGCTAGCTAATGTAGTGTTTTGGTACTTGGCCATTAATGGGGAGGAGTTCTATATGCCCTTCAAGGTTTTTTAAGTGGTAGGTTCCTAGGCCAATATTCTCTTTAATTATGAAAGGTCCCATACACAATTGTTGAAACTTTAAATGTTTTCCTTTATCTTCATGTGACTTGTCCCATTTGAGAACTAGGTATCCAACCTTAAAGTCTTTCTCACCATCAAACTTTTTACTAAACCAATGTTTGATAGTCTGTTAGTGTGATTCAAATTTGGTTCTCGCTTTCGTGTGGTTCTCCTCTAGGTTAAACAAAGTATCAATGTGTCTTTGGATGACGGGACATTCTCTCCCATGTGACTGTTGCGTAAGATAAAGGGAAGGAAGGTAAATATTCGTAGGAAGGATAACTTATTTCTCATAAACAAGGAAATAAGGAAAGGTCCCTATGGAAGCCATGGGGGTAACATGATCATCCCAGAGGGAACTGGGTAGTGCGTTATGCCAATTTCTTTGTTGGTCTAGTACATTTTGTTTAAGGATGTGGATCAGATTCTTGTTTGTAGATTCAGCTAAGCCATTTCCCTAAGGGTAACAGTTGGCACCATATTTTAAGGTGATCCCATTTTCTACAGCAAACTTAGTCAATTTAAGCGATGAAAAATATGTTTCATTATAAAAAACAAGCGAGTTAGGCACTTCAAACCTGGTTATGATGTGTTGTTCAAAACAAATTATTACCACTTTGTCATTCACTTTGGTTAGTGGTATTGCTTCAGTCCAGTATGTAAAATAATCAGTAGAAGTTATAATATACATGTGTTGCTTAGATGAGTGATGGTTGATCTCACCAATAATTTCTAGGCCCCATTGTTAAAAGGGATCTTTAAAAGTGATAGGATGAAGAGGGACAATTTCCTTGTGCTCTCTTCCAATAGACTTTTGGCATGGTTTACAACTTCAAGAATAGGAATGAGCATATTTAAATAATGTCGGAAAATAATATCTATCTCTCAATATCTTTTCATTTGCGGTATCTCCCGAAAAATGGCCTCGAACTGGTCCATCATGCATATCTGTAAGAGCATTGTTTGCATTTTGCTTTTCAAGACAACGGAGCATAACTCTATCATATTTTTTTATGAACAAGATACCATGAACCAACTGATATTGTACGGATTTTAGCCTCGACACTCTCTTTTGTTTGTATTTAATATGGTTTCAAGCTATTCCTTACTGAAGATAGTACTTGAGGTCGTTATAACATGAATTTTCAGCTGATGGGACATAAGGCACTTGTTGAGTGTAGAGAGTTGGTTCCTCTTGCTATCATTCTTCTTCTTGATCTTCAAAATTTGTGATTCCAGTTGCCAATTTATATATGCCTTGACCTTAAACGATATTTCTTGGTTTAAATTCAAGGTCATACTCCTATAGAGCAGTGATCCAATTGCCTCATCTCTCACCCAGCTCCCTCTACACAAAGAGAGATCTAAGCTATGGGTGAGGGACAATCACTTTGGTATGGTTCTTCAAAATATGTTGGCTAAATTGTTTGATGGATTTGTGGACAGCAAAAGATTGCTTGTCCATTGGTGGGTAATTCAATTCATCACCTTGTAATCCAGTGCTCATTAATGCAATGGGGCACTCATTCCCTTACTCGTATTTATGTGTGAGCATTGTTGTAAGAGAATCGTCAGAAGCAAAAGTATACAACAAGATGCCCTTAGTAAAATATGGACTTTGTAAAGAAGGTGTAGCTACTATGGTGGCTTTGATGTTTTCAAAGGAATCCCTTTCAACATATGTCCATTTAAATTGAACATATTTCTTTATCATTCGCTAAAGAGGCTTAACGATTTTGGAAAAATATGGAACAAATCTTCTTAGGAAATTGATCTTGTCAAAAAAGGAATCCATGGAACTTTTGTTGTGTGGTGGTGGGATTTGCATAATGGGTTTAGTTCTTTATGGGTCCACAAAAATCCCATCCTTAGAAATAACATGCCCCAACAAAATTCCTTCTGAAACAATAAAGATGGTCTTCTTGGTGTTTAAAGAGATACCGTATTTTCTACATCTTTGGAATATCTTCTTTAGATGTTTGGGGTGATCGGCCCCTTCTTTTTAATAAATGATGATGTTGTCTAGATAGATCACCACACTATGACCGATTATACCTTTGAAATCTATGTGCATTTCCCTTTTAAAGGTAGCACCAGTGTTTATTAGGCCAAAGGGAATTTTGTTATATGTGTATGTTCCCCACTTCATCATGAAGGTGGTCTTTAACCGGTTTGGTTATGCTACGAGAACCTGATTGTAACCTGAAAACTCGTATAACAAAGAAAACATTTCAAAACCAAAGACGAGTTGCAGGATTTGCTCCATAGGGAGAATTGGATAGTTTTCTTTATCAGAGACCTGGTTTAGATTTCATAAATCTATACATATTCTGATTTTCTCTAACTTCTTCCCGACAGGTGTCATATTAGACACCCAAGTTGAGTGACTAAATTTGAAGATGATCTGGGCATCTAGCAACTTCTTTATCTCTTTCTGAATGAGAGGTTTAAGAGTTGGATGTATTTTCCTTATCTTCTACTGAAATGGATTGACACCTTCTTTAATAGGAATCATGTGTTGAATGATACAAGTGTCATAGGTCTTTAGATCTTCATATGTCTAGGAAAATACATCATGATATCTCTTGAACAACTCTATGAATGTGTGTTTCTCTGCATCTTAACAACAGGTTCCCATATTGATATGTTTGGGCTTCTCAAGGGTTCCTAAGTTCACCAGGAAATGCATCATGGTAGATTTGTTTGTATTTGGATTCATCGATTTCATAAACTTAGTATGAAGGTCGAACAACCTTTCAAGAGATGGAACATATCTTGGGATGCAATTTTCTTTCACCTTACTTACTTCATCTCGATAGTTCCAAATATCTTATTCATGTGCTTCGTCATCTATTACTGAGTCTTGGAAAATGTCTAAGATGGTAAGGAAATTTATGATCTGATTATTATTGTTGATCACCCTCTAGTTTGTGACATTGTCTGGTATAGAAGGCCTGAACATAATTTCAATAGAAAAAATGTCATTAAGAGGCATGAATATAGAAGCTACATTTGCCAAAATGTCTGCAGTAACATTTTAACAATGAGGTATGTATTCAATATTAAAAGCTTCAAATGAAAAAAAGAAAGTTCCATACCTCTTGTTTATAACCTCTCAAGTGGGGAAACAGGAAATGAATAATGCGTCTTACTTGTCGATCAACTATCTATGAATCACCAAATACTCAAAGGAATTTTACCTTCAGGTCGATGGATTTTCTTAGGCCTTGGACCAAAGCTTCATATTCAGTGATATTTTTGGTGCATTTGAAATATAAGTGATAGGATATGAGAGTTTCAAGTTTCTCTGGATCAATAAGAATGCATTCTACCCCATCTCCTTCCTGAGATTTGGAGCCATCAAAGAACATAGTCCAGATGTTAGTATATATAGGTGGGTTAATCACACAATAACCTGATTCTTTTAATATAATACAAGAATTATCTTCATTATGATCACATGGAAGGAGTTCATACTAGGTGTCTATTTGAATTTCAGATGGATTTTCTTCATAACAACCATGGTCAGTTTCTAAAAAATAATTTCCCAAAATAGTATGGGTGAAGCTTATAGACTCATTCTTACCTTCAAGTTCAGTCACCATGTGTTTCATGTAAGTTTTGTTGTTCACCCATATATATTTTGGTTTTCCTTTGTAAGGGGTCCATAAATGGGACCAATCAGTAGAGAAGTAACCTTGAATCTTAACTGACCAGTCCCTACTCAACAGTAAACCATAGATTTCTGGAATATCTACAACAACAATGTCAATCATTTGGCGAACTCTAGGGTCATATGAAATTCTAATCATGACATCTTTAAGTTCCCTTCTTACTTTAACATCTTACCTATCTAATTGTATGATCTTTGTGGTAGTCAATTGTGGACCAACATTTATTCTCTAATGGACTAAGTATGGAATGATGTTGGAAGAAGCACCAAAATCCACTAAACAATTATGTACATTGAAATTAAAAATATCATATGTAAGTATAAAAGGAGGAACCTGGGACTTAAAATGTGCGATACTTGCTACATTTATGGCAGACTTGATTTCAACTTTGTTTACTACATTTTCTTCAGAAGGTTTAGGAATGTTTTTGACTGCATCAATCATCTTCTTCTGAAGGTTATTGGAATAAAAAGTATCAAGAACGAGACCACATTGTTTCAATAGTGTGCAGATATCATACATGGAAATGTTATCTTTAGTTTTCTTCATATATTCAATAACATTATAATCTAAAGTGTGCATTTTTAGTCTACTTGTTGTTGTGCTTGGTTGTGAATTGTTGGGTTTGTTGTTAGTTGTTGGAGTGTCGGGCTTGTTATTGTTTGTAGTTGGGATTGACATACTTGGTTTGTTGTTGTTGCATGAAACAAGAATCTCGGATTTAATATTGGTTTTCATTGGTGTTGGGATGCTTGGTTTCATATTAGGAACTGGGGCAATTATTTTCTTAAGAGCGACATTGACCTTTGGGGAGGAAGAAGTGTTGGGGAAAACACCCTTGCTACATAGGTTGTAGTCCCTTGGGGAATATTTTATGGCTGGCATATCTCCTATGAAAACTTATTCAATATGTTCATCATATGAGTTAATACACCAATCCCATAGGAACATAAAACACTCTTAAGGGTCCTCCTCAGTTATTTCTCCATTCTATACTCTCTTGGGTTGTTCGTCATTTAAATCTTGTTGATCTAACAATTGGTTGATCGTCAAGGTCATAGAGTTAACCCATTGAGGGATTGTTTTTACTGAATGATTCTGCTAGTGGTAAGAACATAAATTATACATGCCAAATTTATCCATATTTAGTGTAATTTGTGGGACCTCATGTGGATTTGGTGGATTTTTATTCCTCTTGAAGAATGGTCGGAAAGGTTTGGGCCTTGAGGGCCCTTCCCTAACATTCTTCTTAAGGTCAACAACTTCTTAACCAGCTGAACCACATTTTCCAATTCTTTGGGTTCTTTCTTAGGAGGCTTTTGTCAATAATAAAGGATTCTTCCCAGTTGATTTGATTTCTTCGGATGAGGGGTGATTTTTGTAAGAAAATAATTCTTTTTCAATAGCCTTAGCTTCTTCGAAATTTTGGGCTAAGGAATCCTTGCTATATCATTTAAAAAAACATACCTATGGAAGGAATTAGAGTTGAAGTGTAATATTCAATTGTTAGGGATTCCAAGGGAGCAATCTCAACAAAACAATTATTGAGGACTATAGTAAAGAATTGATTAAAGTCCTTCACTTTCTCCTTCTTTTCCACTTCAATAGCCCCTAAATCTTTGTATAAGGCCACAAGAGTTTTCTCTTCCCCAAATTTTCCAATAAAATCATTTTCAAAGTATTCCCGGCTAGATATAGAACCTAGAGGAAGGTTGAAATACCACGTGGAGGATTTTTTTACGAAGGTATATGGGAAACGTCTATAGACTATGTCTTCATAACGAACAATGAGAAAATGGGTAGCTAAAAATAAATTATTGATATGGTCTTCTCATGAGTCGGGTTTGTCTGGGTCAAATTTTGGAAGAAGTCTCTCTCATTTTCTGGGAATTCCATGCAAAGGTTCTTCTAAATTCAGATCCTCTAGGAAAACCATGGTGGGATCACGACTCTTTGATTTATATTTTCACCCATTTATTCTTCGAACTCGGGTTCTTGGTTTTCACCGTCAAAGTTATGCCCATACCTAGGAGGCGTGGGATGAATTTGAATCAATGGCACATGAACTTCCTGCAGCGCAGTTTCAATAAGATCCTCTACTGAGTTGACAAGAATATTGGGTCATCTTATGTGAGTATCTCTCCTCCTAGGGAGTTTTGAGGCTATGGGTAGCTGACCAATTAGTTTGGAATATGTGCGGGTAATACAACGAGTTTCAGTAAACTCTTTGTTGGGTACAAGATACCAAGCTTCTAGTTTATTTTCAAGACTGCCAGTAACACTTTCAAATACAGGGTTTGTGTCTTCAAAGGTAATGTCCCATTCAGAAGGGATATGAGGAAAACATTGATGGAAATGAATATTTTCAGAGGAATGGTCCTTCCTTCATTGGAAAATTTCACTAGCCATGCAAAATTAGGTCCTCTTTCTAGTGCCAATTCTATTGACGGGGCGTAAATTCCCTAAAATAGTAAGGGGTATTCCCTAGTACAATGTCCCAACTAGACTGTGCATTATTTTGTTTACGAGACCCATCTAGATTCTGGCCCGGTTGTCATTACTAGTTGTGAGGATAAATGGTTGGATGCTTGGATGGTTCTGCAAATGAAAGATGTAGATGAAGACTATATAAAATCATAAAATAAATGTGATCTACTCTAACCTATCATATCCTATCTAAGAGAAAAATCTTGTAACCGGATGAGTTGTAATGAAACTAACTCTACAAAATACTCCAATCAAATAGTTGTTATGAAGATGTAAAGATAGATAACACATGCATACAAATGTATAACCAGGATAATATACGTCATATTATTGGATACATCAACAACTCATGTGCTCATGACATAAACGTGAGAAAGAATAACATAGTTGTTAGAAAAATAACAATATCTTTAGGAATAGTCTATGAGCAATAGTAAATCCTTACAGCACATTGTAAACAATAAATAATCTATTGAAAAATAGTTGACAACTAGCCACCATTTACAAATAGGTGTTTTCTCTATCAAAATTATCCCCAAGGGCTTCTCAATATTAGTTAACGTCGTATATGTATGAAAATAGTTTCTTGAGTTTCTACAATGCTTGAAGAGCCATACAAAAATGGATTATTCCTTTATTTATACAACTATTCCTAACTCCCAAAAATGACTTCTTGCATTCCTCAAGAAGCAGTTACAAAAAAATTTCAACTCCCCTTAGTAGTTGTTTGACACGTGTGAGAATAAAGACAAAATTGAAAGTGGTTAGAAAAAAAAAATAGAATGTAGTTATCAACAAATATGAATTTGTTATTTTGTCTTGACTATGTGCTCTTATCCCTGATGTAGGCTATTCAAATCTCTAACTAATCATAGAGTGATATAGTCCTACGATAGGACATTTCTTCAAGTGTTGCCTTATGCATGGATATGTTATCTTTGAGAGTCTACATATATTTTTCCAAGGTATCCATGAAGGCCTGSATTAGGGTATGCACATTGGTAGGATGTATGAGATGTTGATCGATCAAATCAATCGTCACCTTTGTGGCTAATTCATTTATTTCTCGTCAGTGACTTGTGCTCTATTGTATTTTCTCGAGAAGTTGCTCCATCAAGAGAGTTTTCCCAAGCTCTTCTAGTGGAGGGAGGAGACACTTTCGTATAAAAACTTGTGTCACTTTGTGCAATTGTGAATAGATTGCCAGTAATTTGGTCGTATCTTTGTCTGCTCTCTATCCGACTTGCTAACAACAATCAAGCAAATCATAATCAACTTTTCTTTCTATACTTGGAGGGACAGGAAACTCAGTTAGTGCATATGGGTTTTAGGTGATACATCTATTTATATCTTCTATACCTTCTTGGATAGTGATGAAATGTGTTTTCTTGTCTTGTACTTGGTTATTTTTTTCTATAATAGTGGTTTTCATCTGTTGAAAAAGGTGTAGGTGTTCATACATGTCTATGATGGCTTCCTCTAGTTCTACCCTAAATTTCTCTACATTGGCTTTGAAATCTTTCAGGCTACCCTCATCTACCCTCACCTACTTGATTTTCTCTTCCAACTCTCTAATTCTAGCATCCTTCTCTCTATTCTAGCAGAATAAGTTCTCAATGTTAAGTTTCATCACCGTAGTGAAAGAAGTGCCAATGGAGGCTATGGATATCGGATCCTAGCTAATGTTCTCTGTGATCGAGTTATGTGTGAGTACTGATATTGGATTGCCTCATGTGACCAACACTTTCCTTATTTTCTCTTGTACAATCCGGCCCCTGACCTTCTCATCTTTGAATTCCTTCATGTTGGGCACCTTTCTTGGCTTGTATGGGGTGTGAATCCCCAGATCCAGATTTTTGAATTAGGTGTGACTATTGGTATTTCTTTTTTATATCCTTGGGATATCAGTGTCCATCAAAGACGCATCATTTTTTTGAGCTTATTCATCTTTCCTTTGTTGTTCCTCATCGGTTTTTGTGTCTGCAACCTCATTTGTTTCTTTATGTGTTGCTCCTCATCGGGTTTTTGTGTGTCTAAACCCCATTTGTTCTTTTATGTGACACCTTTTACATGCTGTATCCTAAAGTGATTTTAGCTCTTCCCTTTGTTCTCACCTTTGTATTCTTTAGTAGCTGCCTTTGCTTCTCGTGAGATCTAATTTTACTTGTTGTTGTTGTTTTTGTTGTTGCATCAACTTTATCTTTAGCTCTAGCTTCATTAGTTTTCCTTTATTCTTAGAATCCTCCTTCTTCTTATGGGTCTTTTTCCCTTTTTCCTCCTCCTTATTTCCTTTCTCTTTGGTTTGTATGGGGTGAAACCCCTATTAGCTAAATTTTCCAATTAGGTGTGACTATTGGTATTTCTTTTTTATATCCTTGGGATATCAATGTCCATCAAAGACGCATCATTTTTTTGAGCTTATTCATCTTTCCTTTATTGTTCCTCATCGTTTTTTGTGTCTGCAACCTCATTTGTTTCTTTATGTGTCACCTTTTTGTTGTTGTTGTTGCATCCAAGAAAGGGATTTTTAGCTTCTTCCTTTGTTCATCTTTTATTCTTAGTAGAAGCTGCCTTTGCTTCCCCGTGATCTACTTTGCATTTCCTCTTGTTGTTTCTTTTGTTGTTGCAATCAACTTTATCTTACCTCTAGCTTCAAGTATTTTCCTTTATTTCCTTCCTTAGAATATTCCTTCTTCTTATGGGTATTTTCCTTTTTCCTCCTCTTATTTTCTATCGATGGTACTTCTTCTGCTGATCTAGATTGAGGAGATGTAGTTGCAATAGATGTTTTTATTGTCGCTTCTTCTTCTACTTTCTTCCTCTCTACTCACAGTGAGCTCTTTCTCTTAATCAACAATTCCTCCTGTAGGGGTTTTCTCCTTGTCATATGTCCCTGCACCTGTAATGGATTCTCTCTCTTCCTCCCATGTGGCTGAAGTGTATTCCCATGGGATGCCAAGCTTATTAAAGTGTTCTTTGACGACTTTATTTGGGTCATGCCTTCTGACTCCATCTTCTCTGAAGTGATACGAAAGTAATACATCCAATTTTTCTTGGGTATTATTGGTGTTTCTGAATGAGTATTGGTCGATCCACAATGGGAGTGGGCTCTCTTGGTTCTTAATAGGAGCAGCTGCCCCAACCCCATTGACTGGTTTGTGTTTCACTTTTGGGAGCACCAACTTGTCTGAAAAATTTGGGGAGGATGTGGAGCCTTGTACCCATATATTATGATGTATGTGTCATGCTCCATAAGTATCAATCCCTTATATTTATGATTACTTCTAATGCCTTTTTATTCATGCGCGGGGTTGGCATGTAAAAAATCAATTGATATAATGGGGCCAGGAAGTGACCACATATCCTATGGTGCTATATCCATTTGTGCTCCTATAGAATCCCTTTCTACCAGATGGACTTATTGGGTCTGTTGAATTCCATGCCTAGCACATCTTAGGATATTGATGTGTCACGCACATGAAATCCAAAAGATACTTAGGACTACGTGAAATTAGGAAACAGCTCTGGTCTGCCCTTTGATGTATTCGAGACCTTAAGTTTGATGATAAGATATCAGCCCAGTTGAATGGTGACCCTTCCTCCACAGAGTAGTGGATTAGTGGCATATATGATAGAGGAAACTTGGAAGCATTCGGCTCTATATACAATCTGCAGAGCATAGCCACAACGTACTAGTATGGATCTTACATTACTACGGTCAGGGGCACCCATTGTTTGGTTTTGGTTTGAATTCACTTATTCAGTTCATACCCATATGTATAACAATTCTGAACAGATTCTTGAATCCAAAGAGAAGTTCATCATTTAGCTCTCATGTTCCTTTCTCTAGATGGTAAAATTTCTCTAGATCTACGAGCTAGAACGAAGCTATGGGATCTCCCCTAGCATTGCATATATAACTATTCTTCAAGTTTATGTGTTTGAGAATCCAAGCAATGGAATATGCATAGGGAAATACTACAGAGTGGGTTGCTACTCTGTGTATTCATTATTTCCTTGTATTCTTGAAAACTTTAAGCTCATCTTGGTATTCAACATCAAAGAGGAAATTTTTCTTTTAAACATTTTAAAGACGTCATTCCCATATGAGAGAGTCGCATCCCTTCTCTAAGATTCTTGTTGTGTCATCATAAATTGATCCTATGGTGTCAGGTTCATCCTCATGCTGACAACCACTCCTGAAGGCCTCTATGGTAGGTTCTTTGATTGTCACCTTCTTCAATGGAGACATTTTTAAATATGGAATGCATAAAGGAAATCAGAACAAAAACAAAACCAGGTAATAAAAATATGCATGATAAGATCAAGAGTTGTAAACATGTGCATAGAAAATAAATATGTTTAAGTTTCTCATATATTAAGTACCCTAAGAGTCACTTTCATTAATGTTAGTTGGGACATCGTCATCGAAGGATGATAGGATGGTCGTAGGAATTATGAGGGATATTAGATCAACTTGGGGGAAGAATCCTGGCAGGTTAGCAAGGAAAATGTTATCGTGGAGGAAATGAAGTTGGAGCAGTTTGTGGGAACTACTTTGGTACACATCGGAGTGGTTTGTGTAAATTGTGTCAATGGCATGAGTACATTTTAGATAAGTTAGTGGTAATCTCTTCGAAGGGTCATTGAAGTTGGTACTAACTTCTCTGAAATCATGATGTTGGTACCAAAGGAGATGGCATAAAGCATGTCAGTGACATCGTTGGAGTTATCATAAAATCCTCTGGTGAAACGAGAGGCAATATTATTAAGTTCTCTGGTAAATACCGATAGTGATTGTGTTAAGTTTTCCAGTGGAAACTGGATAGGTTCCCATTAAGTCCTCTGGTGGGACCGTAGGGGTTAGCGTGAAGTCCTCTAGATGGACCAGAGGCAATCTTGTTAACTTCTTTGGTTGTCACTGACGATAAACTTGCTAAGTGTTGCAGTTACCACTGGGGTCAACATTTCAAAGGGATCTAGTTGGTACTAGATTCAATATCATAAACTTCTCAAGTTACAAAGAGTCTTTGAAAATTAACTAAGTCTCAAAAATGGGTTTTCATTCTATTTTAGGGTTTAAGTTATAGAGGCTTGAGAGACTAGGACTAAGGTTTGATTTTCACCATGATTGACATATATAGTTGTGGTGGATAAGGTCACGAAAGGTAAATGGTTATGGATTGGGTAGCTCTTGTGTTCTATACTTCGATGAATCGGCCGATATAGAAATGGATCTTAGGGGGGATCCCCTCGAAGCAAGTCGAAATCTGCAAAGATCCCCCCAGGAAGGTACACATGGTTCGATATGAATTGGGTTCGGCACTAGGTCAGGGTTATGAGGTTATGTCAATGTTGGGATGGTGAAGCTCGGTTGATGACTAGAGAGAAGGTGAGGTCTTTGGCACTAAGGGTATTAATCAAGAAAAACAGTGGAGGTCAAGGTTTGAGGGGGGCGTTCAATGAACTCAATGTAACAATTAACCCTAAATACAAACCAAAACCCTAACCCTAAAAAATAATTATGTGCGTGGAGTTAGGACTTACTTGGAAAAATGAAACAAC
Organism: Picea sitchensis; assembly: GCA_010110895.2. NCBI lineage: Eukaryota > Viridiplantae > Streptophyta > Pinopsida > Pinales > Pinaceae > Picea > Picea sitchensis. The sequence continues at coordinate 41,851 of SNQJ01S0046240.1, read as the reverse complement.
ACGTGTAAGGTGATGTCGAGATGGTGGGTGCAAATATTTCAAAAGTGAGAAGCTCGTCAATTAAGCGCTCTGCACTTATTTCTTCTCTCTAGCGCTCGAAAGACTTATGGAAAACGTTTGAGGGAGAGCATCATTTTATAACCATTGTGCGCAATTAATGTGATTGGGGAGGTTTTAACATATTCACTGGAAGCAATTTTGGAAAGGTCTCTAGTTACACCGAAGACATTGGTGGGAAGTACTTTGGTATGGACCGGAGAGGATAACACAGAGTTCTCTAGTTGAGTGCTTAACATGTTGTTGGTAGCCACCAATGATTTTTAATTCTTCTATAATCAAAGTTCTCACAAAGAGATTATGTCTTTATGTAGTTGCCATCACCTCAAATTTGTAAACGTTTCATGTTTCCGAAGCTCAAAATGATGATTGGGTTAATCTTACCTTATTGAATTTTCGTTTGCATTTTCGTTTTTTTGTTCTTTTAAATTCATAACTAGAAGCATGAATTTAAATATAAACTTGGTCTCTTGGTTCACATATTTTACCTTAGAAATATCGCTTTAGAAGGCACCCATACGGTTTAAACTCGTCTCATGAACTTATTGATTAATACATCATCAAATCTTTAAGTGCATTATGGGTACCTTGGACTTCCATTGGTTCCATAGTTTCATTGTTGATTTAATTTGTGAAATGTTAAATGCAAAAACGTTGGTCAACAATTGATATAGTTTTCATGAGATAAATTTTCTTTACATCAAAGATTCTTATCAAAATGGTATAGGTGCATGTTGTAACTTCTTCAACTAATTTTGTTGGTCTCAATATTAACGAGATCATTCATTATGTAATTTGGGGTTTTGTACCATGGAGGGTTTAGCACTCATTGTGGGAAACAGTTCTTAGTTTTACGAGCCCTATGTTTTTCATTTTCCCTAAATCAAGATTTCCAAGTTAAGTGACAAATTCCAAAACTTCCCTTTGCATTTTCATGCCATCATACTTTGACCTATCTCCTCGTCTGAAACCTTAAACCTATCCCTTTGTGATAATCTCGCTTGTATCCTTTTGTTACAGTTGGCACCACCCGTATTTCGTATCGAGACTTAATCTAATGCTGCTCTTTGTCCCATGAAGGATATTTTTCATATGTATGACATGAATAGTTCAAGGGTGAGATGTGTTCCTCAAACGCTCATATTACAACTTGCATGTACACCAACCCACTTTAGGGCTAAGGTCGCTGCATGTACGCTTAGAAATACCAAGAGGATTTCATAATCGTGATGACAGATTTGTTCAGAGCGTGAAAATTGGTTTAAGAACGCTAAGATAGAGGATGTCCCATCGAGTCTATTCATGGCTTCCCGTGAATCCACTTCTGATGTACAAAAGGTATTCCCATTGCTTTCTAAAACCTAGATGGCACAAATTTCATTTTAATTTTTAAAACAATTTTGTCAGCATGTGAAGGTCGTAAGATACTGGTTTTTTTGTACCACATTTGGTTGGTTATGATTTTCATAGGGTTTGAGTTGTATATGCATTTTTACCTATTGATGAGCTTTTACAAAATGGCCAAGCGCTATAAACGAGAGAGCAAAAATTCTCCCATTTAGTCCAATGTTTCATCATGGACTCATTAAGATATTGTTGGCTTCTCACCTATCACATATCGGTGATAGTTGGGAGGTTTTCCTGATCTGAAATAGCTTCTCTTAGGTTAACGATACAATCAGCCCTCATTTAATTGTAAAACCTAGTTTGGACATACCAGTGATCGAAAGCCAGGTCCTCAATTCACTTGATGTCTTAGAATTCAATGAACCAGCTTCTATCATTGATGAAAACCTGTGGATAAGGGACCACTAACCTAGAAGATATTTTGGAACAGAATTACCGAATTCGGGTGCTGAAAAAATAATGTCTCGGCCTACATCCCAATCCAATGTGAACAATAACGATAAAACCCTTTCTTGTGAAGTTAAATTTCTTCGGCGGGAGCAAAACAACAGAAGTTCAGATTGCAAATTTAGGAATATGCTGTTGGCTATCCATTTCCTAGAAAAGCTAAGAAATCAAAAGAGGTTCATATGCTCACTTAACTGGATCGAGATCATGATTGGCGTTCGATCAGAAATAGACGACGCATTGGCTCCCGTGAAGACCCGTAAACTGTCCCGGAAAGAGGGTTGTCTCCCAAGTTGAAAGTATGACTTCGTATCACCCTAATTCTCGCGGTTCCATGTTAGCAGTTCTTTTCGTATCGGTCACGACCAACAAAACCACGTAAAATGTGAAACACTCATTGTCGACCAGGTTCCATCAGCCGGTCTCATTACCCGGAAGTGTAACGTAAGGGATACCGCCTCGGGACTGATGGTAGGGAGCGTTATTATAGGAGATATTTCACTCTTACGTAGATCAATCTAGAGCTTGGCTATGCAAATGCCCCATTTGGAATGAGAGAACTCTTGACTTGAAGGCATGGCTACAGAGGGAAATAAAAGACCTAATAATATTGAATATCATAATAAAACACAACCAGCTTCAAAGCCATTATAAATTCAACGTTAAATCCTTCCTTTGCTAATTTCCTCGATGGTAAATTTACTCTGTTTATTTTATTCCATTATGTTATAAAAAATAAAATAGGGATCAATCGACTTTGCCTTGTTAATATTATAGACTTAACTACAAAATCTTATGATTTTAGCCTTTGAATAATAATTAAGCATTGCTTATCCGTCAATATCAAACTGGCTCTTTTCATCATCTTACGTGAAATGGACGCATTAAGGATGTTGGATTGTACGGAATGAATCTGAATTCAAGTAACAATTATTAAAATAGTTTATGCCTCTTTATGTTTATAAAACTTGGTTTATTTTTGACAAACATAGAAACCACTCATGCATGAGTTGTTACTATTTTCACTATTTTTGTATTATTATCTTACTTTTGACCTTTCAACTCAATCTTGCATGATAAGAGCATTTGAATCCTAAACTAATTTAAATATCGATCACTCTTAGTAGTGAAGAACAATCTTTGGTTTGGACACATTATGAACATATGACTCTCAAGACTAATATGGAGAAGATTCACTTTGTCTCAGACAGTGTAGCTCCATCTACTATGCTCTGTCCTTATCTTAAGGAATGCTATTACGCTATATGTTCTCAACCGGGACGCACCCATGATGTTCTGCCATTATTCTGCGACTTTGTTCTGAGGTCCACACCCCATCGTCCGTGATTACATCCTGCGGATCATTTCAGCCTTAAATACTGTGATCGGTGCCGATACTGATGGTGTAATACATGAATTATTTCTTTGTAATAAGTTTATTATAAGTGTTCATCAATATAAGATCACCATATCTATATACCATTTTACTTATTGTTATTTTCTTGTTCCAAAACACCTTTGAGTTTGTTCCGGGAATGTTGGCACCATTCTAATATAGGGTTTCCTCATAGGAAGGAAAGATAAGAGCTTGAATTGCGCAGGGACATAGGACCTCGCTTTAGCTTATTAATTCATATTGTTAAAGCATTAGATTTTTTCCTTTAGTTAGTTTATTCATCAATGAAATAAGAATAATCAACTAGCTTTGATCATTAATCATTTCCATTTCAATTGTGTTCTAATTATTATTCTTTAGTTCTTTAGGTTTCTTTAAACATTAAACAAAATGTATGTGCTTTCTTTATCTACTCTACATAAACACTTCCAAAAACATCTATTTCGCAAGACATCCAACAAAAATTGCAAATTGTATATACATTGTTTATAATCTTTGCACATAGTCATCTTCCTTTTGTGGTATTTGTTATTATTAAATTTATATCCTTAGTATTATAGCTTTAGACTGGGCTTTTCTTTCTTTTATTATTTTTAAACTTAGTTGGCTAATCAGAGTCATGTTCCATGTGGTCATTTCAACTCTAAATGGTTTGGGTTATTTTGACAACCCCGGTCCAGATTTGACTTTCTAGTTGACGCATGTACAATTACGCTTGGCCAACAAAATGGCTCTAGAAGGAGGGCCTCACTTTCAATTGATGGCACGCAGAGGTCACAAGACTCCCCCCCCACACACTCCTCGTGACTCTTGTTGTAATTCATAGCCCTGCATAATAACGCTATAATTTGAAACAACAACTAACTCTAACGATAACCCTAAGATTCATGTTGAACCAGTGACACCAACTCCTCATATCGGGACGCCCAAGAAATTGTTCCTACTGGCACTATAAGAACTCATAGTGCCTTATCCTCGAAGACAACCCAAAGAGGGTAATTTAATCATCCCCTGAATTCAGCTTTAGTCATCCAACAACAAAATCTGCTGCACTAGTCTCTTCCCAAAACCCTTTTAGGTGGTAATACTTCACCAACTCTACCATGTAAACACTTCATCTCTCAGAGTAGGAGGATCCGGTGATTCCACCATCTCCACCGATTCTCCATCCCTCTTCAAGAGGAGAGCCCCCGACGTAAGGCGCCTCTCATCAAAACCATCCTCAACCTCTCGGACACACCTCCACCAACTCCCATGAAAAAACCAAAATAATCCTGCTAGAACTTGGCTCAATCAAGATGCCATGGCAAAATTGACCCCAACACTCCACAATACCTAAGCATCCGAAGAGAAATTGTTTCCTAAATTTGATCCAAATTCAAAGGAACTACTAAGGATCACATCAAGAAATCTCTTATGTTGGCCATTACACTCGAATGTTGAACATGAGGATGTATTATGCAGATTATTTCCTTATACATTTGAGGGAAATTCCTCCACATGGTATTTTTCTCAATGTTCTGCATCATCGTCTCTTGGGACAGTTCAAAACTTGTTTTCTAGAAAACTTTGAGAGATGATAAATCTTCTGAAGTCTTGGTTATGGAATTCTCCAACTTAAAAATGAATCATGGAAACGTGAGCGATTTTAAATCCAAATATTTTAATGCTAAAGAACAAAAACTATGTTGATTTGATGCCCGCTTAAAGTTTAATTGTTGCATATTATGATAAAGCCTTGCACAATAACATAGCCATATGGGTTAAAGATCCAAGAAAAACACTTTGAAGCCTTTGAGGAGGAAATACAAATAGAGGAGTCATATATTGAGATTAAAAAGATAATCTTTAATAGTGAAGTCAAAACATCCCTCATCCTCCAAAACGAAAAAATAGAAATTTCACTAGGCCTCAAACTAGTGTAAAACCAACAAGAAAACTTCGTGGGACTCTAGAGAGCTTGCAAGTAAAGATTTCCAAAAACTCCGCCCAGTCGACTTGAAAAGATCAAGAGAGGAGATATCCACAAGAAAAAAGGAAGTTCTCTACACCTCCCTCTTTAAACTCTTGCCTTCCTAACCTAATTCAAACCACCACGTATTAGTCTAAATTTTGAAAGTTTGGCGTGATGCTTTGCCAACCATCTTAGAAGCACATGATAATTCATCTTATGTTCCTCCTGAAAATTCTAATGATGTAGTTGAGGAAGACTTACCAGAAGAGGAGGAATCATCTTCCCCTGTTTTCGGTCACTTGTCTTGATAACATCTCCAAGACAATTTCAAACCGGCTCCACCCCTACACATATAAGAAGCAAAACACAAACAAACCTCCTCCCAAAGTAAGTAAAAATGTGTTTCCGAAATAGTCAAAGAAAACTGAAATTAAACAAAGTTTAGTAGCCCCAGCTTATAGAATATGATTTAATTGAGGATCTAAAAAAATTGAGGGCTAATATTTTTGTTTTTGAACAACTAAAATTTCTCCTTATTTTGCAAAAATGCTTCAAAGTATCACTGAAAATAGCGAAAAGAATGATCCTGGCAGCAATAAATCAGCATAAATTGATTCAAATGTAGCTAAAATGTCCCAACTAAAAATACATATGAACCTCCAGAAACGGGACTAAAAACTCAGAAAATGTAGGAAACTGCTTTAGGGACAATAACAAAAATCAGTAAAATTCTCAAGAAAGTTAATAATTCTCGTAAAATGTCTCTCCTTCTTTGTTAACCTTTGAAATTTTTTATAGGAATGTACATAATTGTATGGTCGATTCGGGTGCATCGTCAAAATGTGATGCCTCCTATCCCAGATGCCAAAAATTAATGCGGTTGAACCTTCCTCATCTCGTAAAATCATCTAACTCGACTTAAATAAAACGTTAAAGTAATTGATGATGTTAAGAATGTGTTGATTAGACTATTATCCAATCCTAAATTCCATCAAATAATTGATATTATAATTGTTGATATACATGAAGTTTATGGCCTATTTTTAAGAAAGGATTGGTCAGAATAGTTGCATGAATATTTTTCTATAGATTGGTCTCACATATGATTTCCCATCGATGGCCAGCCTAATAAAATTATGGTCAATAGGGAACGTTATTTAAAATACACAATTACATATCTGAATGACCCAAACGAACCTTTTACCACAACCACTAATTCACTTGAAATGCAGGGAATGAATACCTTCTTTGGTAATTTCCATGACTCCAAACTTCTCTATCAATCGATCTTGGGCAGCACCAGTTAGGACTCCATACTCGCATTAATTCATCTTTGCCAAGCATGCCAAGCATCACCGGGACAACACATTATTATTCCATCCTTATACTTTGGATGATCCAAACCCAAAAGGAGCAGTGCAGTTGTATACTCACTGATCCTACAAGTACAAGCACTCCATTACTATAAAAGTTAGAGCTCTAATGTACTAACAACACGGCCATGAAGCACTACTAAGCAAGGACTTGTGGAAAGTATGGACATGTGGATCATAAAATTTGATGATAGTATTCGGGTGGATCTCGGAAATTGTGGTTAAGGTGTATGGAACGACATACATTTATTATCACCACATATGAAAATCTACTCAAACCGAGGTATGGAGTTTGATGGAAAAATTTTCAGCATTTAACATAATTTCCATTCCCAAATTGAGTAACTTAGAAGTTGATTTACTACAATGTTGCTTCTAAACTATTGTTCGTTGAAGGTATTTCCAATAATGCGTTTTCAATTGCACATTTGTTCAGCTTCATTTATCCCTCGGATAATATCACAGCCTGAGAGTGATGATGATGATTGTGCCATCAATAAGTCATCTTCATTATGGAAGATACTTTCGAAGGTGCGTTTATCGATGAAGGTACTCATGACGAGAACCTTCGAAACTTCATGGTAATATCTGATCCTCGATCTCATGAAACAACATCCGAGCTGGTAAACTCCAGAATTCCCTATATCTATTGTGAGATCACAAATTTTATGAATTAAAAGGGATAAATTTAGAGGGGCAAGAAATTGTAAAATTAACAGTTCCTCTTTGATCTATGAAACAGTTAATTTAGGAACAAGGGATAATCCTCGTAAAACACTAATTTTGGAAAAGGGATGTCCCAGAAAGAAAGATCCGCTTTATAAAGCATTTAAAATGAATTTTACATGTTTTGCTTGACGTGATGATGACTTGAAGAATGATTTGACCCTAACATCATATTAAATATGTAATCCTCCCTATGAACTCTGCATTCATCATTTTCAATGTAAATTGAGGAAAAATGCATCCTAAAATTAGAACCCATTGTTAAAAAGGAACTAAACAAATTATTAACCGCAAAGACAAATTTTCCCATTTAGGCACACACAATGGGTGTCTTATTTAGTCCCTGTAAGAAATAAAGGTGGTGAAATTCAACTCTGTGTAAATTTTTGGAACTTAAACCGAACATCTGATAAAGACAACTACCATATCTCAGCCATGGAACAAATTCCCACAAAGAAAGCAGCCCCATTCATAAAGACTATCTCTGTTAGATGGTTTTTGGGATACAACTAGGTCCTTATGTCTCCCCTGCACTAGCTATGAAACCACCTTTCATAAATTCCCATGGAATTTACTTCATAGTGCAAATTCCCTTGACTAATAAACATCGTGCCACTTTCCAAAGAGAAATGGATACTCTTTCCATGGCCTCATTAACTAGTCAGTCATGGTCTATCTTGATGGTGTCACCGCTCTCTAAAAAAACAAGAAAGATCACTTGTCCCACCTTTTTTAGAGTTGTCCTAGAGTGATGTCGCAAGTTCGCATATCTCTCAACCCTAAGAAAACATTCTTTGCAGTAGGAGTGCTGTCTCTACTTGGATTTATAGTATCTATGGATGGAATGATTATTGACCCCAAAAGAACCTTAAGCTATGCTGTAACCCTCCTTCTTCCAAAAATCCATGCAAAATTCCTTTTGGGCAAGATTAATTTCATCGGTTGCCTATCCCAGATTCCCGTAAAATGGTTAGACCATTACAAAAATTTTAATTAAAAAGGGATGTTTTATCATTGCATCGTAAGAAAGCTGACTTCGGGATTCAATTAGAAAACGCCTAATACGAATCCCTTCCCTGATGTGAGTCCCCACGTTTCTCGTGATTCTCCACCTTGCCACCCTTTGCTTCCACCGGATCTTATGTTGTTGTGCTTACATAGAAAAAACGTTGAAAGAAATGGGAGATGCCCATTTCCTTTATGAGCTCATATTTTAAAGGAGCATAACTTAATTACCCCAAAGTAGATCAATAGACATATGATTTCTTCAAAGAAGTGAAGCACTTTTGGTCTTACCTATTGAAATCCGGTAACTAGTTATTGTTCCTACTCCAACCTGTAAGAAACCTATTAGTACAAAAATAACCGGGTGAGTAAGGGAAATCGATGACGCCATCGCGGTGAATATGACCTTGAAATAACTCCTCCACAAATTGTTGTATCACAAGGCCTATGTAAACTAGTGTTGATTCAAATTTGAAGAACAAGAAAGTCAACATCTGAATCGCGGAAGCGATAATGAAAAATGACAATTGTGCAGCTGCCACTCAACACCTTGGTATGAGAACATTAGATTTTATTTGATGCATGGATTTGCTTCTCCTCATAATCTTGATCCCAAAAACATAAGATCACTTAGGATTAAATCTACATCTTTCCAGTTAATAAATGATGTATTGTTTTGAAAGAACTTTGATGGTGATGTTATGCGTTGTTTAGAGAAGGAAGAATCAGAAAAAGTACCATATGAAGCTAGCGGTCACTTTGGTGGAGATACCACCACCCACAAAGTGATAAGAGTTGGGTACTCATTGGCCTACTTTGTTTAAATATGCCTATGCGTTGTGCCATAAATTCATAATCTACCAAAAGGCTTCTAGACGAGTACAAAAGTCAACATTCCCACTGCAACCAGTTTCGGTAGACTCACCTTTTCAGCAATGGGGCCTAGACATCATAGGACCAATTAATTCCTCTTATTCACATCAACACAAGTATATCCTTACAAAAATAGACTATTTTACAAGATGGTCTAAAGATGTAAATTTTAAAAGAGTGGTCAACACTAATAAGGTGATTTCTTCTTGAACTCTCATATCATCACTGGATTCGACATTCCTGAATGTCTAGATTTTGATAACGCCTCTTACTGGCCCCTTTGATATGAATGCTTTTTTCTCCGGAAAGGGATTAAATCAATTATTCTCATAAGCTACCAATTCTCGCTGAAAATGGTTTGGTAGAATCAACAAACAAAAATTTAATCAAGATTATTAAAAGGATGGTTTCAGAAAATCACAAGAATTGGCATAATGCATTGTATAATGCATTTTGGGCTGATAGGGTAACCCCAAAGCCTCTATTGCCAATTCCCCTTTCTTCCTCGCCTACAGAAGAGAAGCAATTCTCCCCTGCCAAGATGTATTTACTTCCTTCCCCTCGCGAATTGTCGAGAAAGTTCAAGAAGAGGAGTGCACTCCAGAAAATCGAATAAATGCCTTATTAAAATTGGAAGAAGTAAGGATACAAGCTAAACAAAAATTAGATAAGCATGAACAAATTGTTAAAATTTGGTTTGATTCAAATTCATCTTCGAATAGGAATTTTGATGTAAGAGATCTGGTTTTCAAGTGGGATAAGGCCCACGAGGGTAAGACGAATATACCAAGTTCCAAAACCTATGACTGGGACCATTTGAAATTTTTGAAAAATTGGGTCCCGACTCTTCCACTGTGATAATTTGGAGGGACATATAAACACTTTCCCAGTGAATGACCTGGCTCTCAAGAGGTATTTCACCCGATGATTTATGTTCCACTCTTTTATAAATATTTTTAATCTCTTTTCCCTCGTTTTTTTTTTCTTGTTCTTTCATTTTGTTTGATTTTGATTTGTTTTCTAAATCATTATGTCTGAGTCTCCATCTCATTTGTGGAAGGGAAAACATAATTTTTTTCATCAAACAATTGATAACTTCCTAAGCACCTAAGGAGTAGGGGTACCTTAAACTCCAGACGCTAGGCGGAATTTCATTCAAATCCGTTTATGGTTTTCATTGAGGACATAAGGATGCGGGATTGTCATTAATAAACTTCTAACATTGTCCCTATGGAGAAAACAACCTAACAAGATTCCTTTCCTGGCCTTCTCGTAGATTTTTCCCAAATAAAATCTATGTCCAGGTGCATGATGAATATCATCAAAAAGGGAGAATAATTTTTATCGAAATTTTTATGCTAGACTATGAGATTTTCAATATCACCCCACCCTATTGAATATCATGAAGTTCCGCGAAATTATGAAAAAATTATAGAGGGTTGAAAGCATGGTAATGTGTGGGAAGTGTATGTAAACCCGTTGAGACACTGAACATGTTTGTTGGTAGTGGGTAAATGAATACATGATACCAAGGCAACTTCTTCGGGGTACTGAATAGGCCTGCTGGCAATGAAGCAATGTCGGGTTCAAGAAGATCCTCAAGTCTGTTTTTCAATTTGATCAATGTGAAAAGATGTCCCATATCATAATTGGACAACTCTTGGACAAGATAGAGGTACTAGAGTGGGTCAAATGACATCTTTGTTAAGGCTATGGACGCCTGCTGGAAACATTGGCTCTGTCAACAGCATCGAAGTCAACTTCATAAACATCACTACACTCATAATCTAATTTAGATGACGTATTACATTCTTTTAGACAGAAATACATCTAATGCTAAACTGCATTATTTCTGAGTTATGATCAGAATTCTTGACCTGTTGTTAATTGTTTCTAAAAATTCATTTCATCTGACTTACTCTGGCACGAATTTTTTAGTGATGTAGAGATAACTGCTTCACCCAGTATGTCAACATTGTTGTTGGCACCAATGATTTTTTATTCTTTTACAATCAAATTTCTCACAAAGAGATTATGTATTTCTATAGCTTCCATCACCTTTCATTTGTAAATGTTTATGTTTCTGAGTTTCAAAGCGATGATTGGGTTAATCTTACCTTATTGAGTTTTCGTTTGTTTTGTTTTAAATTCATGACTGTAAGCATGAATTTAAATATAAAACTTGGTCTTGGTTACATATCTTTTACCTTAGAAATATCGTTTTAGAAGGAACCCATACATGGTTTAAACTCAAGTCTTATGAACTTATTGATTAAAACACTATCGAAATCTTTATGTAATATGGGTACCTTGACTTCATTGGTTCTATAGTTTATTGTTGATTTAATTTGTGAAATGTTAAATGCACAAAAACGTTGGTCAATAGTTGATATAGTTTTCATGAGCTAAATTGTCATATCATCATTCATATCAATTGGTACAGGCATGTTGTACCTACATTTTCAATTCACTTTTCTATCTTGAATATTAATGAGATCATTCATTATACGAATTGGGGTTTTGTACTATGGAGGGTTTAGCACTCATTGTGGGAAATGGTTCTTAGTTTTACGAGCCCTTTTTTTTTCGTTTTCCCTAAATCTCATTTCCAAGTTATGACAGTTCCCAAAATTTGCATTCTTCGTTCCATTACAGTCCGCTTGGACCTGTCTCTGTTGCTCGTCCATTGGAAACCTAAACCTATCCCTTGTGATATCTGTTGTATCCTTGTCACAATGGCAATGGCACCCATGGTTTGTATCGAGCCGAATGGATGCCAAGATGTTTTGTCCCATGATGATGCCATAGACAATATGAAGGCTCATGCATGGGATGTGTTCCTCAAAAATTTCGAAGGCTACAATCTCTAGGTTGCACAGGCTTTTGCACACACTTTCAACGGTTTTAGGGCTAAGGTAGGGGATGTATAGTTAGAAATAACAAAGGATTTCATAAGCAGGGTGACAAGATTTCCATTGAAAGGTGAAAAATGGTTTAAGAATGCTAAGATAGAGGATGTCCCATGGAGTCTATTCATGGATTCCCGCAAATCCACTTGTTGTACAAAAGGTATTCTATTTTCTTTTCTAAAACCTAGATGGCACAGTCTCGTCATAATTTTAAAATAGTTCGTCACATGTGAAGGCCAGTATGGGATGGTTTTTCTGTACCACATTCAGTTTCTTATGATTTTCATAGGGTTTGAGTTGCATATGCCTTTTTACCTATTAATGAGCCTTTAAAAAATGGCCAAGCATTATAAACGACAGAGCACAAATTCTATGTCTAGTCTGTTTCATCATGGACTCATTCATATATTGTTGGTTTCTCACCTATCGCATATCAGTGATAGTTGGGAGGTTATCCTGATCTGAAATGGCTTCACTCA
>SNQJ01S0046240.1:14946-26046 GCA_010110895.2 Picea sitchensis | reverse complement strand
CTCTGCACTTATTTCTTCTCTCTAGCGCTCGAAAGACTTATGGAAAACGTTTGAGGGAGAGCATCATTTTATAACCATTGTGCGCAATTAATGTGATTGGGGAGGTTTTAACATATTCACTGGAAGCAATTTTGGAAAGGTCTCTAGTTACACCGAAGACATTGGTGGGAAGTACTTTGGTATGGACCGGAGAGGATAACACAGAGTTCTCTAGTTGAGTGCTTAACATGTTGTTGGTAGCCACCAATGATTTTTAATTCTTTTACAATCAAATTTCTCACAAAGAGATTATGTCTTTATGTAGCTGTCATCACCTTTCATTTGTAAATGTTTATGTTTCTGAGTTTCAAAGCGATGATTGGGTTAATCTTACCTTATTGAGTTTTCGTTTGCATTTTTCGTTTTTTTTGTTTTAAATTCATGACTGTAAGCATGAATTTAAATATAAAACTTGGTCTTGGTTACATATCTTTTACCTTAGAAATATCGTTTTAGAAGGCACCCTTACATGGTTTAAACTCAAGTCTTATGAACTTATTGATTAATACACTATCGAAATCTTTATGTATTATGGGTACCTTGACTTCATTGGTTCCATAGTTTATTGTTGATTTAATTTGTGAAATGTTAAATGCAAAAAAACATTGGTCAACAGTTGATATAGTTTTCATGAGATAAATTTTCATATCAGCATTCTTATCAAATGGTATAGGCATGTTGTACCTATATTTTCAATTCACTTTGTTGGCCTGAATATTAATGAGATCATTCATTATACAAATTGGGTTTTTGTACTATGGAGGGTTTAGCACTCATTGTGGGAAACAGTTCTTAGTTTTACGAGCCCTATGTTTTTCATTTTCCCTAAATCGCATTTCCAAGTTATGACAGTCCCAAAACTTTGCATTTTTCATGCCATTACAGTCTTCTTGGACCTATCTCTGTTTCTCGTCTGTTGGAAACCTAAACCTATCCCTTGTGATATCTGTTGTATCCTTGTTACAGTGGCAACGGCACCCGTGGCTTGTATCGAGACGAACGAATGCCAAGCTCTTTTGTCCCATGAAGATGCCATATATGACATGAAGGCTCATGGGTGAGATGTGTTCCTCAAAACGTTCGAAGGATACAATCTCCAGGTTGCACAGTTTTTTGCACACACTTTCAACGACTTTAGGGCTAAGGTCGTCGATGTACAGTTAGAAATAACAGAGGATTTCATAATCAGAGCGACAGGATTTCCATTGAAAGGTGAAAATTGGTTTAAGAACGTTAAGATAGAGGATGTCCCATGGAGTATATTCATGGCTTCCCGCAAATCCACTTGATGTACAAAAGGCATTCCCGTTGCTTTTCTAAAACCTAGATGGCACAGTCTCATTTTAATTTTAAAACAGTTTGTCACATGTGAAGGTCAGTATGGGCTGGTTTTTCTGTACCACATTTGGTTGCTTATGATTTTCATAGGGTTTGAGTTGTATATGCATTTTTACCTATTGATGAGCTTTTACAAAATGGCCAAGCGCTATAAACGAGAGAGCAAAAATTCTCTGCCTAGTCTGTTTCATCATGGACTCATTAAGATATTGTTGGCTTCTCACCTATCACATATCGGTGATAGTTGGGAGGTTTTCCTGATCTGAAATAGCTTCTCTTAGGTTAACGATACAATCAGCCCTCATTTAATTGTAAAACCTAGTTTGGACATACCAGTGATCGAAAGCCAGGTCCTCAATTCACTTGATGGATCTGAATTCAATGAACCAGCTTCTATTGTTAATGAAACCCTTGTGGATAAGGAATTACCATGTAGCTTTTAACCTAGAAGATATTTGGAACAGGAATTACCGAATTAAAAGAAAAATACCACCCTGTGCCTATGAACGAATCCAATGTGAACAATAACGATAAACCTTTTGTGAAGAATTTCTTTGGAGGAAAGAAACAACAGAGTTCGCATTTAAATTTTAGGAATAAAAAGGTTGGTCATCTGATTTCTAGAAAGCTAAGAAATCAAAAGAGTAATCATATAAGCTCGATCGATCCGATCGAGATCGATGATTGGTGTTCAGATTGGGAAATAGACGATTTATTGGCTCGTGAAGACCCAGAAAATCAATGTCCCGGGAAAGAGGTTGTCTCCCAAGTTGAAAAGTATGACTTCGTGTCAAATTTACCCTCGTGTCTGAAGGGCAAAGAAGGTTTTTCAGGTATCGGTCACGACCTGGAACAAACCACAGGTAAAAATGAAACACTCATTGTCGACTGTGTTCCACGTCGGTCTTCCATTACCCTAGTGCACTGTGACAGCTGCCTCGACTGGATAGAGTGTTATTATAGAGATATTTCACTCTTACAGGATCAATCTAAGAGCTTGGCTGCTTATAATGCCCTATTGGAATGAGAGAACTTTGACTTGAAGGCATACACAGAGAGGGAAAACAAAAGATCCAAGAATTCTTGGAACATCATAATAAAAAACACAACCAGTTTCAAAGCCATTATAAATTCCGAACTGTTAAATCCTTCTTTTGCTAATTTCTGATGGTAAAACGATTTTGTTTTCATTTTATTCCATTATGTTATAAAAAATAAAATAGGGAGATTTAATTTGATTTTGTTTGCTAATAATAAGACTAACTACAAAATCTATGATTTTGTAGCCAGTCTCTTTTAAATAATAATTAAGTATTGTTATCTGAATATCAAATCGGTTTTTCTATCTACAGGAAATGGACGATTATGATGTTGATTGCATGGAGCAAACACCTTGAATTATACGCTCAATTATTAAAATAGTTTATGCCTCTTTATGGTTATAAAACCTTGGTTTATTTTTGACAAACAAACTCATGCATGAGTGGTTTTTAGTTTCACTATTTTTGTATTATTATCTTACTTTTTTGGATTCAACTCTATCTTGTATGATAAGAGCATTTGAATCCTGAACTAGTTTAAATACTAGTCACTCTTAGTAGTGAAGAACAATCTTTGGTTTGGACACATTATGGATATATGACTTTCAAGACTAATATGGAGAAGATGTTCACTCTTTGTCTTTAGACAGGTGTAGCTCTTACCCATTATGTTTGTCCTTTATCTTATGAAATGTTATTACGTTTATACAGCTTTCGTCTGATCACCGTATGATATTTCATATTATTTCGGCACTTTAATTATGTCCACAATTTACTGTCCTGTATTACATCTGTGATCAATATTTCATTTAAATATTGTGGATTTATGTTGGATATTGGATGGTGTATTACATGAATGCTTTGTATTAAGTTTCTTTTATTATAAGTGTTCATCATTATAAGATCACCAGATCTGTATATTTATTTATTTATTTTTATATTCTTGTTCTAAAACACCTTTGAGTTTGTTCTGGGAATGTTGGCACCATTCTAATATAGGGTTTCCTCATAGGAAGGAAAGATAAGAGCTTGAATTGCGCAGGGACATAGACTCAGTTTAGTTTATTAATTACATGTTAGTTATTCGTATTTTTGTTCTTTAGTTAGTTTATTCATCAATGAAATAAGAATATCTTCAATTAGCTTTGACTATTAATCTGTTCTTATTTCAATTGTGTTCTAATTATTATTCTTTAGTTCTTTAGGTTTTTAAATATTAAACAAAATGTATGTGCTTTCTTTATCTACTTCATAAACACTTCCAAAAAACATCTATTTCGTAAGACATCTAGTAAATCTCGCAAAATTGTATATACATTGTTTATAATCTTTGCACATAGTCATATGTGCTTTTATCTACTTCAATAAACACTTCCAAAACATCTATTTCAGAAGACATCTAGTACTTGTATATACATTGTTTATAATCTTTGCACATAGTCAACTTCCTTTTGTGACATTTGTAATTACATATTAAATTTATATCCTTAGTATTATAGCTTTTTAGATCTTCATTTTTCTTTTGTTATTTTAGGAACTTAGATTGGCTAACAGCCATTAAACCCATCAGTTCATTTCATCCCAAACGGCTTGGATTATTTAGACAACCTCGTCCAGATTTGACCTTCTAGTTGATATCGTGTCACATTACTGGCCAACAAATGGCTCTAGAAGGAGGCCTCAATTAAATTGATGGCACGGAGGTCAAAGACTTCCCCACACACTGCGACTCTTGTTGTAATTCATAATCTCTCGTATAATGTTACACTTGAAACAATAACTACCTCAAACGATAACCCTAAGATTCATGTTGAACCAGTGACACCAATTCCTCAAGGGGTCGACGTCCAAGAAATTGTTCGTCAGTCACTCATAAGAACTCATAGTGCCTTATCCTGTATTAGACAACCCAATAGGCACTTAATCATCCCCTTGAATTCATGAATATCCAACAACAAATTCAAGGCACTAGTCTTTCCCAAAACCCTTTAGGTGGTAATACTACCAATCCTACTAAAAAACTCATCCCTAGAGTAGGAGGATCCGGTATTCCACCATCTCCACCTGATTCTTCTCCATCCTCTTCAAGAGGAGAGTCTTCAGACGAAGGCATCTCTTCATCAGAACCATATCAACCTTCGACACCACCAACTCCCATGAAAAACCAAAATAATCATGTCAGACCTTGCCTCAATCAAGATGTCATGGTTGTACCTGGACCCCAACACTCATTACCTAAGCATCCGGAGAAATGGTTGCCTAAATTTGATCCAAATTCAAAGGAATCCGCTAAGGATCACATCAAGAAATTTATGTTGGCCATTACACTCTGAAATGTTGAACATGAGGATGTATTATGCAGATTATTTCCTTATACTTTTGAGGGAAATTCCTCCACATGGTATTTTTCTCAACAGCCCCAGACCATCGTCTCTTGGGACAAGTTCGAAACTTGTTTCCTGGAAAACTTTGGAGATGATAAATCTCTGGAAGTCTTGGTTATGGAATTCTCCAACTTAAAAATGAATCCTAAGGAAAACGTAAAGGATTTTAACCAAATATTTTTTACGTTAAAGAACAAAATCCATGTTGATTTGATGCCCGCGGAAAGTTTAATTGTTGCATATTATGATAAAGCCTTGCACAATAACATAGCCATATGGGTTAAAAGATCCAAGAAAAACACTTTGAAGCCTTTGAGGAGGAAATTCAAATTGAGAAATACATATTGAGCTTAAAAGATAATATTAATAGTGAAGCTGAAACATCCTCATCCTCCAAAAGGAAAATAGAAATTCTCACTAGGCCTCCTCAAACTAAAAATCAACAAGAAACTTTAGACTTAGAGAGCTTGCAGAAAGATTTCCAAAAACTATCCAATGACTTGAAAAGATCAGTAGAGGAGACATCCACAAGAAAAGGAAGTTTCACACCTCCTTTCAGAAATCCTTGCCTTCCCAACCGACCAAACCCGACCACAGAAGGTCTAAATTTTGAAAGTTTACAGTATGTTTTGCAAACTATCTTAGAAGCACATGATAATTATGCTTTTGTTCCTCCTGAAAATTCTAATGATGCAGTTGAGGAAGACTTACCAGAAGAGGAGGAATCATCTTCCCCTGTTTTCGGTCACTTGTCGGACAATATCTTCCAAGACAATTTCGAAACTGTCCACCCCTACAATACAAGAAGCAAAACACAAAACAAACCCCCTTCTAAAGTAAGTAAAAATGTCTTTCTGAAATAGTCAAAGAAAACTGAAATTAAACAAAGCTTAGTAGCCCCAGTTATAGAATATGATTTAATTGAGGATCTAAAAAAATTGAGGGCTAATATTTTTGTTTTTGAACAACTAAAATTTCTCCTTATTTTGCAAAAAATGCTTCAAAGCATCGTTGAAAACAGTAAAAAGAATGATCCTGGCAGCAATAAATCAGCATAAATTGATTCAAATGTAGCTAAAAATTTCCCAACTAAAAAGACATATGAACCTCCAGACAAACGGGACTTAGCAGAAAAAACTGTAGAAAATGTAGGAAAAACTGTTTTAGGGACAACAACAAAAAATCAGCAAAATTCTGTTGTTAACACTCAGAAAAATGTCCCGCCATTTTTGTTAACCTTTGAAATTTTTCATAGGAATGTACATAATTGTATGGTCGATTCTGGTGCATCATCAAATGTGATGCCTCTATCTGTATGCCAAAAAATTAATGCAGAAGTTAAACCTTCTGATCTCAAAATCATTCAACTAGATCGAACAAATGTTAAAGTAATTGGTGAGATTAAGAATGTGTTGATTAGACTATTATCCAATCCTAAATTCCATCAAATAATTGATATTATAATTGTTGATATACATGAAGTTTATGGCCTATTTTTAAGAAAGGATTGGTCAGAATAGTTGCATGGTTGCTTTGTCACAGATTGGTCTCACTTGTGGCTGCCTGAAAATAGGCAGCCCAACAAAATCAAGATAAACAGAGAATGTTATCTCAATCATACTGTATCAGATCTGAATGATACAAATGAGCCTTTCGTTACATCTGCAAATTCATTTGAAACACAGGGAATGAATACCTTCTTTGGTAATTTCATGACCGAAATCTCTTCTATCACTGATCTTGGGCAGCAATCTGAAGTTAGGACCTATACTCAGACACCATCTTTGCCAAGTATGCCAAGTACTGCTGACAACACACATATCTAGTCCTTATACTTTGACAGATCCAAATCCAAAAAAGGAGCAGGTGCAGGTTGTATACTCATTGATCCTACAAGTAATAAGAATTTTATTGCTTGCAGGTTAGAGTTTCAATGTACTAACAACACGGCCAAGTATGAAGCACTACTACAAGGACTTAGGAAAGCATAGGATATGGACGTGCAAAATTTGATAGTATTCGGTGATTCGGAAATTGTGGTTAAGCAGGTAAGAAACGACATACATTTATTATCACCACATATGAAAATCTACCAAACCGAGGTATGGAGTTTGATGCATATTTTTTCAGCATTTAACATAATTTCCATTCCCAAATTGAGTAACTTAGAAGTTGATTTATTGGCCAATGTTGCTTCTAAACTATTGTTCGTTGAAGGTATTTCCAATAATGCGTTTTCAATTGCACATTTGTTCAGGCCGTCGATCCTGGATAACATCACAAATTGGAGAGTATTTGATGATGACTAGCAGATCATCATCTTTCTACATATGGAAGACACCTTCCAAGGTGCAGTCATTGATGAAGGTACTCATGACGAGAACCTTCGAAACTTCATGGTAATATCTGATCCTCGATCTCATGAAACGACATCCGAGCTGGTAAACTCTATCCCCATATCTATTGTGAGATTGGCGAAATTTTATGAATTGCATGATAAATTTAGAGGGGCAGTAAATTGTAAAACTAACAGTTCCTCTTTGATCTATGAAACGGTTAATTTAGGAACAAGGGATAATCCTCAAAACATTAATTTTGGAAAGGGATGTTCCGAGAAAGAAAGATCTGCTTTTATAAAGTTATTTAAATAATTTCAAGATGTTTTTGCTTGGACGTATGATGACTTGAAAACATTTGACCCCAACATCATACAACATGTAATCCCTATGAAATCCCAGATTCATCATTTTCAACAGAAATTGAGGAAAATGCATCCTAAATTAGAACCCATTGTTAAAAAGGAACTAAACAAATTATTAACTGCAAAGACAATTTTCCCAGTTAGGCACACACAATGGGTGTCTAATTTAGTCCCTGTAAGAAATAAAGGTGGTGAAATTCAACTCTGTGTCAATTTTCAGAACTTGAACCGAGGATCTAATAAAGACAACTACCATGTTCCTCCAATGGAACAAATTCTACAGCAGGTGCCTGGTTCCGAAAGACTATCTCTGGTAGATGGTTTTTTGGGATACAACTAGGTCCTTATGTCTCCCTCAGACTAGCTTAAAACCGCCTTTCATACCCCATGGGGCATTTACGCCTACAGAAAAATGCCCTTTGGACTAATAAACATCGGTGCCACTTTCCACAGAGAAATGGATATTTCTTTCCATGGCCTCATTAACCAGTCAGTCATGGTCTATCTTGATGGTGTCACCATCTTCTCTAAAAACAAGAAAGATCACTTGTCTCACCTTAGAGTTGTCCTAGAGTGATGTCGCAAGTTCGCATATCTCTCAACCCTAAGAAATCCATCTTTGTAGTAGAGCAAGGAAAACTACTTGGATTTATAGTATCTAAGGATGGAATGATTATTGACCCCAAAAGAACCCAAGCTATTGCTAAACTCCCCCCTCCTTCTTCCAAAAAATCCATGCAGTCCTTTTTGGGCAAGATTAATTTCATCAGAAGGTTTGTCCCAAGATTCCCAGAAATGGTTAGACCATTACAAAATTTAATTAAAAAGGATGTTTTTTATCATTGGGGATCACAAGAAAGTTGGGATTTCGATTCAATTAGAAAATCAATAATAGAATCCCCTTCCTTGATGAGTCTCAATTTTTCTCAGGATTTCACTCTTTACACCTTTGCTTCTGACCGATCTTATGTTTTTGTGCTTACATAGAAAAACGTTGAAAGCAATGAGATACCCATTGCCTTCATGAGCTCATCTTTTAAAGGAGCAGAGCTTAATTACCCAGCAGTAGATCAATAGACATATGATTTCTTCAAAGAAGTGAAGCACTTTTGGTCTTACCTATTGAAATCCAGAACCAAGGTTATTGTTCCTTACCCAACTGTAAGAAACCTATTAGTACAAAAGGAACTGGGTGAGAAAAGGGAAAATCGGATGACGTCACTGCAGGAATATGACCTTGAAATAACCCCTGCACAAATTTTTAGACGTCAAGGCCTATGTAAACTAGTGGTTGATTCAGTTGAAGAACAAGAAAGTCAAATAAACACCTTAACTGTGAAGCAGCATAATGAAAAATAGATCAATTGTGCACAAGCTACTGCTAATTCTTGGTATGAGAACATTAGATTTTATTTGACACATGGATTTGCTTCTCGCAATCTTGATCCCAA
Source organism: Picea sitchensis (assembly GCA_010110895.2). NCBI lineage: Eukaryota > Viridiplantae > Streptophyta > Pinopsida > Pinales > Pinaceae > Picea > Picea sitchensis. Next base: position 17,093 of record SNQJ01S0046240.1, on the reverse strand, counting down.
AAACATAAGATCACTTAGGATTAAATCTGCATCTTTCCAGTTAATAAATGATGTATTATTTCAAAGGAACTTTGATGGTGTTTCTGCATTGTTTGGAAAAGGAAGAGTCAGAAAAAGTGTTATCTAAACTTCATGTAGGTGAATTCGGTGGTCACTTTGGTGGAGATACCACAGCCCACAAAGTGATAAGAGTTGGGTACTATTGGCCTACTTTGTTTAAATATGCCCATATGTTGTCTCATAAATGCATAATCTGCCAAAAGGCTGCAGGATGGGTAACGAAGGCAGCATTCCCTTTGCAGCTTGTTATCGTGGATTCACCTTTTCAGCAATGGGGCCTAGACATCATAGGACCAATTAATTCCTCTTATTCACATCAACACAAGTATATCCTTACAGCAATAGACTATTTTACAAGGTGGTCTAAAGTTGTACCTTTAAAAGTGGTAAACACAAGTCAAGTAGTATATTTTCTGAACTCTCATATCATCACTCGATTCAACATTCTCGAATGTCTAGTTTTTTATAATGCCTCTTACTTTTCGTCCCTTGACATGAACGTTTTTTCTCTGGAAAAAGGGATTAAACTGAATTATTCTGCAAGCTACTACCCTCAAAGAAATGGCCTAGTAGAATCAACAAACAAAAATTTAATCAAGATTATTAAAAGGACAGTTTCAGAAAATCACAAGAACTGACACAATGCATTGTATAATGCACTCTAGGCTAATAGGGTAACCCCAAAAGCCTCTATTGGTAATTCCCCTTTCTTCCTTGTCTATGGAAGAGAAGCAATTCTCCCCCCGCATGGCTTACTTCCTTCCCTGCAATTGTCGTAGAAATTTCAAGAAGAGGAGTGCACTCCTATAGAAAGTCGAATAAATGTCTTATTAAAACTAGAGGAAGTGAGAACACAGGCAAAGCATAAAATGGATCAGCACTAGCAAATTGTAAAAATATGGTTTGATTCAAATTCATCTTCGAATAGGAATTTTGATGTAAGAGATCTGGTTTTCAAGTGGGATAAGGCCCACGAGGGTAAGACGGAACATACCAAGTTCCAAAACCTATGGCTGGGATCATTTGTAATTTCTGAAAAAATGGGTCCCGGCTCTTTCCGTCTGCATAATTTGGAGGGACAACCAGACACTTTCCCAGTGAATGGCCAGGCCCTCAAGAGGTATTTCACCTGATGATTTATGTTCCACTCTTTTGTAAATATTTTTAATTTTCTTTTCTGTTTTTTTATTTTCGTTCTTTTCATTTTGCTTGATTTTGATTTGTTTTCTAAATCATTATGTCTGAGTCTCCATCTCATTTGTGGAAGGGAAACATAATTTTTTTTCATCAGCGACAATTGATAACTTCCCAAGCATCTAAGCAGTAAGCACTAAAACTCATATCAGCAGAAGTGAATTTCTATTCAAATCAGTGTTTATGGTTTCTCATTGAAATTACAAGTAGATGTGATTGTCATTAATAAACTTCTAACATTGTCCCTGTTTTGAGAAAAACAACTCAACAGTACCTTCTCGTCTTCGAGATTTTTTCCTAACAAAAATCTAAGTGTCCAAAGTATGATGAATATCATCAAAAAGGAGAATAATTTTTTATCGAAATTTTTATGCCAAACTATGATACTTTCAGTATCACCCCAACCTCTTGAATATTATTAAGTTCTGCAAATTATAAACAAATTATAGAGGGTTGAAATCATTGTAATGTGTGGGAAGTGTATGTAAACCCGTTGAGACACTGAACATGTTTGTTGGTAGTGGGTAAATGAATACATGATACCAAGGCAACTTCTTCGGGGTACTGAATAGGCCTGCTGGCAATGAAGCAATGTCGGGTTCAAGAAGATCCTCAAGTCTATTTTTCAATTTGATCAATGTGAAAAGATGTCCCATATCATAATTGGACAACTCTTGGACAAGATAGAGGTACTAGAGTGGGTCAAATGACATCTCTATTAAGGCTATGGACGCCTGCTGGAAACATTGGCTCTGTCAACAGCATCGAAGTCAACTTCATAAACATCACTACACTCATAATCTAATTTAGATGACGTATTACATTCTTTTAGACAGAAATACATCTAATGCTAAACTGCATTATTTCTGAGTTATGATCAGAATTCTTGACCT
>SNQJ01S0046240.1:0-14896 GCA_010110895.2 Picea sitchensis | reverse complement strand
ACATCCGAGCTGGTAAACTCTATCCCCATATCTATTGTGAGATTGGCGAAATTTTATGAATTGCATGATAAATTTAGAGGGGCAGTAAATTGTAAAACTAACAGTTCCTCTTTGATCTATGAAACGGTTAATTTAGGAACAAGGGATAATCCTCAAAACATTAATTTTGGAAAGGGATGTTCCGAGAAAGAAAGATCTGCTTTTATAAAGTTATTTAAATAATTTCAAGATGTTTTTGCTTGGACGTATGATGACTTGAAAACATTTGACCCCAACATCATACAACATGTAATCCCTATGAAATCCCAGATTCATCATTTTCAACAGAAATTGAGGAAAATGCATCCTAAATTAGAACCCATTGTTAAAAAGGAACTAAACAAATTATTAACTGCAAAGACAATTTTCCCAGTTAGGCACACACAATGGGTGTCTAATTTAGTCCCTGTAAGAAATAAAGGTGGTGAAATTCAACTCTGTGTCAATTTTCAGAACTTGAACCGAGGATCTAATAAAGACAACTACCATGTTCCTCCAATGGAACAAATTCTACAGCAGGTGCCTGGTTCCGAAAGACTATCTCTGGTAGATGGTTTTTTGGGATACAACTAGGTCCTTATGTCTCCCTCAGACTAGCTTAAAACCGCCTTTCATACCCCATGGGGCATTTACGCCTACAGAAAAATGCCCTTTGGACTAATAAACATCGGTGCCACTTTCCACAGAGAAATGGATATTTCTTTCCATGGCCTCATTAACCAGTCAGTCATGGTCTATCTTGATGGTGTCACCATCTTCTCTAAAAACAAGAAAGATCACTTGTCTCACCTTAGAGTTGTCCTAGAGTGATGTCGCAAGTTCGCATATCTCTCAACCCTAAGAAATCCATCTTTGTAGTAGAGCAAGGAAAACTACTTGGATTTATAGTATCTAAGGATGGAATGATTATTGACCCCAAAAGAACCCAAGCTATTGCTAAACTCCCCCCTCCTTCTTCCAAAAAATCCATGCAGTCCTTTTTGGGCAAGATTAATTTCATCAGAAGGTTTGTCCCAAGATTCCCAGAAATGGTTAGACCATTACAAAATTTAATTAAAAAGGATGTTTTTTATCATTGGGGATCACAAGAAAGTTGGGATTTCGATTCAATTAGAAAATCAATAATAGAATCCCCTTCCTTGATGAGTCTCAATTTTTCTCAGGATTTCACTCTTTACACCTTTGCTTCTGACCGATCTTATGTTTTTGTGCTTACATAGAAAAACGTTGAAAGCAATGAGATACCCATTGCCTTCATGAGCTCATCTTTTAAAGGAGCAGAGCTTAATTACCCAGCAGTAGATCAATAGACATATGATTTCTTCAAAGAAGTGAAGCACTTTTGGTCTTACCTATTGAAATCCAGAACCAAGGTTATTGTTCCTTACCCAACTGTAAGAAACCTATTAGTACAAAAGGAACTGGGTGAGAAAAGGGAAAATCGGATGACGTCACTGCAGGAATATGACCTTGAAATAACCCCTGCACAAATTGTTAGACGTCAAGGCCTATGTAAACTAGTGGTTGATTCAGTTGAAGAACAAGAAAGTCAAATAAACATCTTAACTGTGAAGCAGCATAATGAAAAACAGATCAATTGTGCACAAGCTACTGCTAATTCTTGGTATGAGAACATTAGATTTTATTTGACACATGGATTTGCTTCTCACAATCTTGATCCCAAAAACATAAGATCACTTAGGATTAAATCTACATCTTTCCAGTTAATAAATGATGTATTATTTCAAAGGAACTTTGATGGTGTTTCTGCATTGTTTGGAAAAGGAAGAGTCAGAAAAAGTGTTATCTAAACTTCATGTAGGTGAATTCGGTGGTCACTTTGGTGGAGATACCACTGCCCACAAAGTGATAAGAGTTGGGTACTATTGGCCTACTTTGTTTAAATATGCCCATATGTTGTCTCATAAATGCATAATCTACCAAAAGGCTGCAGGATGGGTAACGAAGGCAGCATTCCCTTTGCAGCTTGTTATCGTGGATTCACCTTTTCAGCAATGGGGCCTAGACATCATAGGACCAATTAATTCCTCTTATTCACATCAACACAAGTATATCCTTACAAAAATAGACTATTTTACAAGGTGGTCTAAAGATGTACCTTTAAAAGTGGTAAACACAAGTCAAGTAGTATATTTTCTGAACTCTCATATCATCACTCGATTCAACATTCCCGAATGTCTAGTTTTTTATAATGCCTCTTACTTTTCGTCCCTTGACATGAACGTTTTTTCTCTGGAAAAAGGGATTAAACTGAATTATTCTGCAAGCTACTACCCTCAAGGAAATGGCCTAGTAGAATCAACAAACAAAAATTTAATCAAGATTATTAAAAGGACAGTTTCAGAAAATCACAAGAACTGACACAATGCATTGTATAATGCACTCTAGGCTAATAGGGTAACCCCAAAAGCCTCTATTGGTAATTCCCCTTTCTTCCTCGTCTATGGAAGAGAAGCAATTCTCCCCCCGCATGGCTTACTTCCTTCCCTGCAATTGTCGTAGAAAGTTCAAGAAGAGGAGTGCACTCCTATAGAAAGTCGAATAAATGTCTTATTAAAACTAGAGGAAGTGAGAACACAGGCAAAGCATAAACTGGATCAGCACTAGCAAATTGTAAAAATATGGTTTGATTCAAATTCATCTTCGAATAGGAATTTTGATGTAAGAGATCTGGTTTTCAAGTGGGATAAGGCCCACGAGGGTAAGACGGAACATACCAAGTTCCAAAACCTATGGCTGGGATCATTTGTAATTTCTGAAAAATTGGGTCCCGGCTCTTTCCGTCTGCATAATTTGGAGGGACAACCAGACACTTTCCCAGTGAATGGCCAGGCCCTCAAGAGGTATTTCACCTGATGATTTATGTTCCACTCTTTTGTAAATATTTTTAATTTTCTTTTCTGTTTTTTTATTTTCGTTCTTTTCATTTTGCTTGATTTTGATTTGTTTTCTAAATCATTATGTCTGAGTCTCCATCTCATTTGTGGAAGGGAAACATAATTTTTTTTTCATCAGCGACAATTGATAACTTCCCAAGCATCTAAGCAGTAAGCACTAAAACTCATATCAGCAGAAGTGAATTTCTATTCAAATCAGTGTTTATGGTTTCTCATTGAGATTACAAGTAGATGTGATTGTCATTAATAAACTTCTAACATTGTCCCTGTTTTGAGAAAAACAACTCAACAGTACCTTCCCGTCTTCGAGATTTTTTCCCAACAAAAATCTAAGTGTCCAAAGTATGATGAATATCATCAAAAAGGAGAATAATTTTTTATCGAAATTTTTATGCCAAACTATGATACTTTCAGTATCACCTTACCCTCTTGAATATTATTAAGTTCTGCAAATTATAAACAAATTATAGAGGGTTGAAATCATCGTAATGTGTGGGAAGTGTATGTAAACCCGTTGAGACACTGAACATGTTTGTTGGTAGTGGGTAAATGAATACATGATACCAAGGCAACTTCTTCGGGGTACTGAATAGGCCTGCTGGCAATGAAGCAATGTCGGGTTCAAGAAGATCCTCAAGTCTGTTTTTCAATTTGATCAATGTGAAAAGATGTCCCATATCATAATTGGACAACTCTTGGACAAGATAGAGGTACTAGAGTGGGTCAAATGACATCTTTGTTAAGGCTATGGACGCCTGCTGGAAACATTGGCTCTGTCAACAGCATCGAAGTCAACTTCATAAACATCACTACACTCATAATCTAATTTAGATGACGTATTACATTCTTTTAGACAGAAATACATCTAATGCTAAACTGCATTATTTCTGAGTTATGATCAGAATTCTTGACCTGTTGTTAATTGTTTCTAAAAATTCATTTCATCTGACTTACTCTGGCACGAATTTTTTAGTGATGTAGAGATAACTGCTTCACCCAGTATGTCAACATTGTTGTTGGCACCAATGATTTTTTATTCTTTTACAATCAAATTTCTCACAAAGAGATTATGTATTTCTATAGCTTCCATCACCTTTCATTTGTAAATGTTTATGTTTCTGAGTTTCAAAGCGATGATTGGGTTAATCTTACCTTATTGAGTTTTCGTTTGTTTTGTTTTAAATTCATGACTGTAAGCATGAATTTAAATATAAAACTTGGTCTTGGTTACATATCTTTTACCTTAGAAATATCGTTTTAGAAGGAACCCATACATGGTTTAAACTCAAGTCTTATGAACTTATTGATTAAAACACTATCGAAATCTTTATGTAATATGGGTACCTTGACTTCATTGGTTCTATAGTTTATTGTTGATTTAATTTGTGAAATGTTAAATGCACAAAAACGTTGGTCAATAGTTGATATAGTTTTCATGAGCTAAATTGTCATATCATCATTCATATCAATTGGTACAGGCATGTTGTACCTACATTTTCAATTCACTTTTCTATCTTGAATATTAATGAGATCATTCATTATACGAATTGGGGTTTTGTACTATGGAGGGTTTAGCACTCATTGTGGGAAATGGTTCTTAGTTTTACGAGCCCTTTTTTTTTCGTTTTCCCTAAATCTCATTTCCAAGTTATGACAGTCCCCAAAATTTGCATTCTTCGTTCCATTACAGTCCGCTTGGACCTGTCTCTGTTGCTCGTCCATTGGAAACCTAAACCTATCCCTTGTGATATCTGTTGTATCCTTGTCACAATGGCAATGGCACCCATGGTTTGTATCGAGCCGAATGGATGCCAAGATGTTTTGTCCCATGATGATGCCATAGACAATATGAAGGCTCATGCATGGGATGTGTTCCTCAAAAATTTCGAAGGCTACAATCTCTAGGTTGCACAGGCTTTTGCACACACTTTCAACGGTTTTAGGGCTAAGGTAGGGGATGTATAGTTAGAAATAACAAAGGATTTCATAAGCAGGGTGACAAGATTTCCATTGAAAGGTGAAAAATGGTTTAAGAATGCTAAGATAGAGGATGTCCCATGGAGTCTATTCATGGATTCCCGCAAATCCACTTGTTGTACAAAAGGTATTCTATTTTCTTTTCTAAAACCTAGATGGCACAGTCTCGTCATAATTTTAAAATAGTTCGTCACATGTGAAGGCCAGTATGGGATGGTTTTTCTGTACCACATTCAGTTTCTTATGATTTTCATAGGGTTTGAGTTGCATATGCCTTTTTACCTATTAATGAGCCTTTAAAAAATGGCCAAGCATTATAAACGACAGAGCACAAATTCTATGTCTAGTCTGTTTCATCATGGACTCATTCATATATTGTTGGTTTCTCACCTATCGCATATCAGTGATAGTTGGGAGGTTATCCTGATCTGAAATGGCTTCACTCAGGTTAACGATACAATCATCCCTCATTTAACTGTAAACCCCAGTTTGGACAGACTAGTCATCAAAAGCTAGGTCCTCAATTCACTTGATGGCTTTGAATTCAATGAACCAGCTTCTATTGTTGATGAAAACCATGTGCATAAGGAATTACCATGTAGATTTTAACCTAGAAGATCTTTCGAACAAGTAATTACCGAATTAAAAGAAAAATGCCACCCTATGCCTATGAATGAATCCAATGTGAACAGTAATGATAAACCTCTTGTGAAGAATTTCTTTGGAGGAAAGAAACAAAAGAGTTCCGATTTAAGTTTTAGGAATAAAAAGGTTGGTCATTTGATTTCTAGAAAACTAAGAAATCTAAAGAGTAATCATCTAAGCTCGATCGATTTGATCATGATCGATGATCGGTGTTCAGATATGGAAATAGACGATTTATTGGCTCGTGAAGACCCAGAAAATCAATGTCCTAGGAAAGAGATTATTTCCCAGGTTGAAAAGTATGACTTTGTGTCAAATTTACCCCCATGTATCAAGGGAAAAGAAGGTTTTTCAAGTATCGGTCATGACTTGGAACAAACCATAGGTAAAAATGAAACACATGTTGTCGAATGTGTTCCACGTCGATCTTCCATTACCCCGGTGCACTGTGACAATTGCCTCGACTGGATAGAGCGCTATTATAGAGATATTCCACTCTTACAAGCTCAATTTAAATGTTGGGCTGCTCATAATGCCCTATTGGAATGAGAAAAATTTGACTTGAAGGCACACATAGAGAGGAAAAAAAAAAAGATCCAAAAAGTCTGGGAATATCATAATAAAAAACACAACCAGTTTCAAAGCCATTATAAATTCTGAACTGTCAGATCCTTCCTTTGCTAATTTCTGATGGTAAAACAATTTTTTTTTCCATTTTATTCCATTATTTTATAAAAAATAAAATAGGGAGATTTAATTTGATTTTGTTTGCTAATAATAAGACTAGCTACAAAATCTATGATTCTATAGCTAGACTCTTTTGAATAATAATTAAGTATTGTTATTTGAATATCAAATCGATTTTTCTATCTACGGGAAATGGACGATTATGATGTTTATTGCATGGAGCAAACACCTTGAATTATATGCTCAATTATTAAAATATTTTCTGCCTCTTTATGTTTATAAAACTTTGGTTTATTTTTGACAAACCAACTCATGCATGAGTGGTTTTTAGTTTCACTATTTTTGTAATATTATCTGACTTTTGTGGATTCAACTAAATCTTGTATGATAAGAGCATTTGAATCCTGAACTAGTTTAAATACTGGTCACTCTTAGTAGTGAAGAACAATCTTTGGTTTGGACACATTATGGATATATGACTTTCAAGACTAATATATCCTTTAGACCAGTGTGGATCTTACCCATTATGGATATATGGCTTTAGACCAGTGTGGATCTTACCCATTATGTTTTGCCTTTATCTTATGAAATGTTATTACGTTTATATAGCTTTAGTCTGATCACCGTATGATATTTCATATTATTTCAGTGCTTTAATTATGTCCATAATTTACTATCCTATATTACATCTGTGATCAATATTTCATTTAAATATCATGGATTTATGTTGTATATTGGATGGTGTATTCAATGAATTCTTTGTATTAAGTTTATTTTATTATAAGCGTTCATCATTATAAGATCACCAGATCTATATATTTATTTGTTTATTGTTATTTTCTTGTTCCAAAACACCTTTAAGTTTGTTCTAGGAAAGCTGGCACCATTCTATTACAGGTTTTCCTCATAGGAAGGACATCTAGGAGCTTGAATTGCATAGGGACATAGACTCAGTTTAGTTTATTAATTACAGATTAGTTATTCGTATTTGTGTTCTTTAGTTAGTTTATTCATCAATGAAATAAGAATAGATTCAATTATCTTTGATTGTTAATTTGTTCTTATTTCAATTGTGCTCGAATTAGAATTCTTTAGTTCTTTAGGTTTTTAAATATTAAACAAAATGTATGTTCTTTCTTTATCTACTTCATAAACTCTTCCAAAAAACATCTATTTCGCAAGATATCTAGTAAATCTCGCAAAATTGTATATACATTGTTTATAATCATATGCACATAGTCATCTTACTTTTGTGATTTTTGTAATTATTAAATTTATATCCTTAGTATTATAACCTTTTTTTAGATTAGTTTCCTTTCTTTTGTTGTTTTTAGAACTTTAGTTGGCTAACGGAGCCATCAAACCCGTCAGGTCATTTCATCCCAAACGGCTTGGGTTATTTAGATAATCCTGGTCCGAATTTGACCTTCCAGTTGATGGTGTGTCAATTACTCCCGTCAAATCACATCGAAGGAGTTAAGATGAATATCTAGGGTACTACCGAAGGTGATGAAAGGATGTCCTTTGGTTAAACTAGAGGCATTACTACTAACACGTCTGGTGAATGAAATAGGCGCTCAAAGAAGTCTGGGGGAACTCTCTCGGTTTGACTGGAAGCATTTGTAAGAGCTCCTCCGGTTAAACCAAAGGAGTTAGCATTAAGTTAGTCGATTATCGAATTAGTCTTTCAAGATACTTTGAAGTAAATCCTCCGGTGAAAACCGAAGCACTTAAAGGGAATTCCTTCGGTACATACCAGAGGATTTAAAAAAACTCTTCCGACAGCCAGAAAATGACTTACAAAGATTTTTCTAAGTATTAAAGATAAGTAGTCAATCCAAACAAAAAAAACACAAAAAGGTGACCTATTGAAAGAGAGATAAACAAAAATCAATCATTTTAGGAAATTTTTCAAGTCAAGTGGCTCTTATAGAAGACAAGAGGGCTCCCATTTTCTTGGAGAGAAGGCTTTACAAGTAAAATGTATAAGAAAAAGGGAGGTTGTGGTGCCTGGAATAACAAGCTCCAAATAGATCATGGATATGAGTTACATAATAAGTCCTTGTATAATAGGAGAAACCCCTTTGATATGGATTGGATCATTATATTATTTTTCATCTATCTGGATGCTTTCAAAGTGGAAAAAATTGGTGGAATCAGCTTGCAAGGTCATTTTAATGGTAGGTCCTAATTTGGAAAATTGGGGGTTGAAACCTTTCGAAGCCATTTTGAGGCATTAAATGACATTTCTGGGGTCAAACATTTCTTATATTTATCCTAAACCCATTGACGTTATTCTACACATTGATACCTTTCCAATGATGCAAAACTCATGTCAATCGAATCTCATATGAAAAATTTGTGCCTCTAGCAAGTTGGCCTACCATGTTGACCACCATGGTATGAGTGGATGCCAAATCATCCCCCGTTACTCATGCATATAGGGCTAGCTACATATGGAGTTTCAATAATATTCTATAACGTCCAAAACTTTATCACAATTGAGGATTGATAAAGTCAAAATCCTACCCCTAGATGGCTATCGGGGGATGTTAAATATCAAACCACTAGGAGGAGAAGGGGTTCCATTATTTAGCATTGTATTTCTTCCATAGTTTAGCATAGCACATATGAGAGGTATTTTGAGAGCATAATAGAGGGGGAAATATTATGTAGCATCCATACAAACCATAATGTCAAAGGCAACTCCATAGAGAATAGCTCTTTCTTTGTACTTGCATTTTAAGAAAACAGAGCAAAGTAGCCTCAACTTCTAGATGGGTTTTCTCCCATATTGAGTTTCCCATGTTATATCTTGTGTTTATTTTTGGATGGTGTATGAGTATTTATTTTTCTTTTCTATTTTCCGCAATTAAGCTATTTCATACATTTTAGGCAGAAAACTAGTAATTAAAGAATCTAAGAAAAGGAAATTAACCTTCACAATAAAGATTCTCGTATTTTATTAGATATATTATGACGAACTATCAAGAAGAATATCCAAAGATGTTTATAGGTCATATTAGTACCCGAGCAGGTTTTCTTAGGGTATTTTTGGAAAGTTACAGGGATTTAGGAATCGGTTTAAGAAGAAATTCATAAAACCCTAGCCATGGTTCACGAGTTTGTTCATAACAACCCTCGTGATCCAACATAGGAGAGATTTGAGAGGTTGGAAAAGAAAATTGTTGACATATCTCACAATATGTCCCTCCTCATGGTGGCTCTAGCAAAAATTCTTGGATTTCTCAAATAATTTGGAGGCTTGAACTCAGAGATTAGATCAGACGGGAAACCGAGGGATAATGAAGACCCAGAAAAGGAGTCACGGAAAGAACTCGAGAAAGAGAATCAAAGTTCCAGTACCATAAACCTTCATAATATTTATTCAATATTGAAGCAAAAGTGTACATAAATCCATACCAAGGTGAGATTGATGTAATAAAATTCTATCATTGGTTGCAACAACTATAATTTTATTTCAGTGTTCACCATATATATAAAGAAAAAAAAATATCATTTTCCATATTGAAGTTAGAGGGCCATGCTTTAACCTGGTGGGAAATCCATATGGAAACAATTAGGTTAGAAGGTGATCCTCCAGTAACTAGGTGGGAGGACTTCAAAACCCTCACCAAGTCCCAATTCTACCCTATTGGGTATGTAGAGTACCAATGGATTTGGTGGCACTAATTTAGGCATAAGAAAGGGCAAAGTGTATAGGAGTACACTACCAAGTTAATAAAGATGGACATCATACTGGGTATCTTTTCCAAGAGCCCAAATTTACTCCTTAAATATTTGGGGTGTCTACATATCCATATACGAAATAAAGTGATGACTTTCAAGCTAAGGACAGTGGATGAGGCATGTGTACAAGAACAATGTCTGGAAAACATAGGCCCCAAAAAAGGACAACCATGCAGTTTCAAGCAGAAAAAACACTAGGAAGCTTCCAATGAGGGGAAGAAGAAGTGGAAAGGTGAAAAGGATAAGAATATGATATCCATTGTACATCAATGAAAGGTTTCTGTAAACCATTGCAATATTGATTGTCACACTAAGGAAAAGTGTTGGAAACTACAACTAGGGTTGAACCTGAAGAATGCAAGAAGGATGCAAAGAAAATTAATATTCTAGCCACGTATTTGACAAATCAAGTTGAAAGAAAGTCCAATGTGGATGAGAATATTGTTTGCACATATTCTCAAAAGGAGGTGAATATTAGTATCATTCATCACCAAGAAGAGAAGGAGATGGCCAAACTCTTCCACATCAAGATCTAGGTCAAGAAGACCAAGATAGACACCTTGTTTGACTCTGGTTCACAGGACGAATATAGTCAACAAGATTGGATTGGAGGTTTACAACCATCCTATCCCATATCAATTGGGATGGATAAATAAGGATGCAAGGATCAATGTAACGAAACAATGTAAGATTAAATTTGTTGTAAGTGTTGATTTTATTGATGAAGTGGAATTGGACGTAGTAACCCTTGATGTATGTGGAGTAGTGTTTGGAAGCCCCTACATGTATATGAGGGATGTAATCCTCACGTAAAGAGCCAACCAATACTGACTAATCAAGGATGGTAAGTCCTACATCATAAACGTGCAATAAGGCCAGTCAAAGATCTCACTGGTAAGTGCCAACCAAGCCAAGAAGTTGATTAGTTCCAGTAAGAAACATGTTTTAATTTTCTTAATAGAAAATTTGACTGAGGGTGATTCAAAAAGAGTAAACACATCCCTAGAGGGGTGTACTAAAAAGTAGAAACATCAATTGGAGGAGTTTCTACAGGCATACAAGTGATTTTTCCAAGATCCTAAAAAGATACCACCCATGAGGGAAGTGGAGCACAAAATACAATTATTGCTAGAATCCTCATTGTCGAATATTGAGTTTTATACAAAATATGTTCTAGAAGCAAATGAAGTGAAGAAGTAGTTGTGGTATCTATTGGAGTAGGGTGTGATTCAACCAAGCACCTTACCTTGTGGGTCACCTATCATTATTGTGCCAAAGAAGGATGGGACTTGGCGAATGTGTATCGACTACAGAGCATTRAACAAGATTACACTAAAAAATTAGTATCCTCTGCTMAGGATCGATGATCTGTTAGATTAGTTGAAACACATAAAATATTTCACTAAGTTTGATCTCAAATCGSGATACCAACAGGTACACATCAAGGAAGAAATAACCTGGAATACTACCTTCATGACAAGGCAAGGTTTGTATGAATGGTTTCTCATTCCATTTGGTTTATGTAATGCACGAACTACATTTACGAGACTGCTAAATGATGTATTACACTCATATCTAGATTCATTTGTTATAGTCTATTTGGATGATATACTAGTTTATAGTGCTACTTGGGAGGATCACATCTCACATCTCATGCAGGTGTTATAGACTTTGAATGTAATACCCCGAGGCCGAGCCCCTAATTTTTAATCAAGAATTGTAAACATGTTTCATAGGCTGGTGAGCCAAGTAATGATAAGCTAGGAGTCTTATGTGATAGTTGGGTCGGATATCCTAGGATGATAAGGCCACGAGCTTGTTTTGTATATGTAAATATTCAAATCATTAATATAAAAGCATCAATGCATGTAGACTGACCACAATGAAAGAGTATGGAGGACTAGGCTCCACTAGGTTGGGTAAGGGAGAGGGTTGAGAGGTTGGAAAGAGGGGCTAAGCTTAAGAGCTTAAATCTCAGAGAATAATATATATTATTATTCTAAATGTTGTAAGGAGGATATGAAGTTATCCTAAGTTCCTTTGGGGAAGGGGAATGACTTCCAAATGGAGAGGAATGCACTTCATGAGGGCCATGTGTCATATTAGGCACATACAAATATATGTGGGGATTTTGACTGTTTGGGGATCCTTTTTTCCATTCCTTCAACTCACGCACGTAGCTAGGGGGAACGAGTAAAACTGTGAATGACATTGATGAACCCTGGACCATCTCAAACCTCTACAACAAAACCAAACTGATATATTTGTTGAACCTGTACCCTGCGAGTTGATTTTGTTTCGTCTGGCCATTTTTCCCCACGAGTTTATCCTCGGGATTTTTTCCATCCCTTGTGCAGTTCAAGCAGGCACTGAACAAGCATGCAGCCAGAGCCTTTTTCTCCTTTGTGAACCTATGTAATTTGTTGATTCATCCCCTTGCCTTACCCAATTTGTTGTTGTGGTTTGAAGAGGCGAGTTGTCAGGCCCATGGTTGAAGAAGTAGGTTGGCAGGCCTGTGAGTAACTCTCTTTAGGTGAGAGAGTTGTTGGGCAAGTGATTTCTCCTGGAGGGAGTCTAGTAGCAGCTACAGAGCTTTGCTAATTCTTGTTTATCATGTTGCTAAAGCCCTAGAAGGGAGGTGGAGCAGTCAATGAACTGTGTGACAGTGAAGGTGTATACTCCTGGGGTGGGACAAGCATGTGGGGAACGAGAGTCTGTGAGCGGTGGGTGTAAGTGGCTCCTTGGAGGAAATCCTTTCTATAGATTGGTCCAACTTCATGTTGTCCTTGCTTAGCCTAGGAATCCCTTGCTCGATGGAGTTTAGTCCCAGATCAGGGGTGACCCACTAATAAGAGTGATGAGTAGCGTGGTCTAAGGCTGGGAGGTTCGTGAAAGGCCTGCACGCAGTAGGTGCACTACAATTAAGAGATAAGTATCATTTATGTGCTTAATGGTTAAATGATGTATTTTAGTGCAAGTATGTAATTCTTATAATAATATCATGTGTTTTGCTACATGTATGTTTTCATGTTATCTTTGTTTATTTATTTTAATTTTATATGTTATCTCTATTTATCAGAGCCCATGGTTTCCACATTGAACCTAGATGGGCCACGGATGTGGAATTTGGAGAAAAAAATCCATAAGGAATTGATGTTCAAAATTCCAAGACGACGCAGGGCCGAAACACCTTGGTTGTTTTCAAAAGCTCAGGAGGTATAGCGGTTTAAGAAAAACAAAAGAGAAAAGAGGTTGTGGTCACCGTGGGTTTAGGAATGTAAAAATTAAACTTGAGTCGTTAGATTAGTTCTGGAAGGGACAGACCCCTCACATTCGTTGGATCCGAAGATGATGCATGGAGGATAAGCACCAAAGCCCTTTGGACTTCGCCCCTCTTACCATTTTAAAACTATAAGAAAAGACGATTTTCGAAGTTCGGGAGTGCCGAAGTGACGTGATAGGATGATGTCAATGGAGGTGATGTGGAAGTGTTCGAAAATTTGGAGTTTGGAAGTTTTAGGGGTGTTCAACAACTAAATCCTCTGAATTCCTGGAGTGATTCTTAGCCATATATCACTCGGGAGGAGGAGATTCATCATATTTCTCTTGTAGTTCGACGTTTGTGGAAATCCATTGGAGGTTGCACAATGGAGAAATCACTGAATTATCGGTTTTCTGAAGAGATGTGACATGACGATGTCACCAGCATGACATAGACTAGTTTGGAAATTCGAATATTCGACAGTTCATAAGCTTGGAGAAAATTTCGAAGGCACGAAATCCCCGAAGAATCGAATTGTCGAGTATGACGTGGAAAGATGATGCCACCTCAGGTGACGTAAACCTACCTAGGTCCGCCACGTTTCGATCGTTTCCATACTTTTGACAAGCCCTTAGAACCTATTGGAACCTGACACATGTCACTCGATGGAGTGTCCATGTGTCACCACTTTGATTAGTGACCACTGCACTTCATGGGCCCAGGAAGGTTAAGCAGGTCGGGAGTTCGACGTTCGGTGTTGTTGGGAAAAACACCCTACGGACTAGCAAACTAGGGTCAAACTTGCATGCAAATTTTGACTGAATAGAAACTACTTTTTTACCTACAACCCAAGATTTAAACCCCTTTTTCACAGTAAATGCAAGGAAAAGGACCACCTACCTTATTACCGGTGTTCGATGTAGATCCTCCATTGTGCTTGACTACTTCCTTGCACTGCGCCTTCCACAGATGACCTACACTCAAGACAAACAACAACTATGCATGCATGCTACTTCTATACTCAAGGGTTAGAAATCAAGCATAAATAAATCAAATCATAGACAATTCATGCATTGCGACGAGAAAAGTATTATTTTTATTACTGAAAGTGAATCAACTTACAAAAAAGATGAGATCGGCCACCGCTCCTTGAACCTGATCCTGGGCTCCCCTTCTTCTGTCCTTCAACTGCTTTACGTTAAATCTCCTTTGGCATGAGGAAAGGCTAAAGGGTTGGGACAATAGATTACATAAATGGGCAGAGTTTCTTTGCTATATTTTTTCCTCTTCCAAATGGCACCCCTACCCCTTCTTTTATAGGCTAGAAGGAGCTAGGGTTTTGGACAAACCCATGGCCATGCATGGCCGGGAGTTTCAGTTAACTGACCCATAGCTTTTTGTTCCATCGGAAACTTTCCTTTTTTCGTGCTTTGTTAGGTACACGCGGGTTGTTGTGAGTCTGTCAGCGTGCATAAGTGTGCAGTAATGGGTAAGGGCGTGTGGGCCTTGACATAAGAGGATTTTCAAAGAGTTGTTCAACATATTTTTGGCAAAGAAGGGATATGAGTTGGCCTGATGCCAGGTAAGCATGTGTGGTGCAATTTAGGGTTATAACATA
>SNQJ01S0046239.1:14644-48781 GCA_010110895.2 Picea sitchensis | reverse complement strand
TGAACTATAGTTAAATTTCATCAGTAACAAGGGCAAGAAGCCCCATGCTTTTAATAACATAAACCATGATTTTTCTAGGAGGGAATAAATGACAGGGGAGCCCATGTGTGACAAGTGGTGAAAAGGTCAATTGCAAAGTCAAGTTAAATGTGTCCCTATATTTAAATTTTTGAAAGGGGTAACAAGGTTCCTCTCTCATTCATTGTTTCCACCCATTGGGGTTTGAGAGTTCTCATGCTTGGAGGTAAAGCTTTAGTTTTCAGCCTTGGTTGTAGGTTGTTGGATCTTGTCATTCACGGAGGATGAATGTGAGGGATAGAAAGCAATCATCTTCGTAGGGACAACAGGCACTAGTCCCGATCTCTATATCGCAACATCTAACAAAGATGTCTTGTAGCTTTGGTCTAGTTAGGGCTGATAGAGAGTGCCCAATACTATGGGCAAGGAGTGTTGCTTGTTGATTGTCGGAGCTCTGAATCCTCTATGCTTGTGTTGGACCAATAGGGTTTTTTGGCTTGTGTAGCCATCCCTTGATCTCGCTTGGTTGGTGAGGGTTTTGAGATAATGATAGTGTATTGTTTTGTTGAGTGATTTGCTTGTGTTTTGGGATGAGCGAGAAGCCCTTGTCACACTAAGGCACTTAGCATGTGGGTGTCTTTGTAAGATGCAAGCCTACAATTGGGTGGGAAATCTTTTGGATGCAAATCATTGTATAGATTCATTGAAAAGATAAGTATTGGTCTCTTGTAATACATATGTGATTGCTTTATTTGATTTATGGATTTATGGCACAATTGTAATGTGAATGAATTTCAACTTTGCTACGGTATTGATGCATGCATGCTTAGATCTTTATTGCTTAATGACACATATTTGTGAATTTTTGTTTTAATGGGTTGTTAATGGAATTGTTGTGAACAAAGGCCGTGAGTAGACCTATGGCTATATTTTAAATGTTTTCTCCAATGTCGTGTTAAGATAAATAAGATCCAATAAAGTGGAAATGGCAGATTTGGCACCTAGTGTCTTGGGAAGGACAAAGAGTGCATTATGGAGTGGTATTAGAGCCTTAGGTTGAGCTCTATAAACTCAAGAATGGGAAATCTATGTATAAAATGTGTTTCAAAAAGAGATACAAACAAGGAAGAAGTTGCCCCTTTTGTTTCATGTCATCGATCTATTGTTGTAGAATGAGATCTATTGGAACGATGAAGAAGTTTTGTGCACTATGTGAAATGTACCTGTGGATAGGCAAAATTGGTTGTGGGACGAAAGAACTCTAGCTGTGGTAGATCAAATTTTCGAGGTTGCAAAGAGGATTCAACCTAGAAGGAAAAAATGGCAAAGTCTCATGTGGTTAGGGAAATTGAGATTTGTGTTCACTGTTTTGGCAGGGAGGCTTGTCCCCCAAAAGCTTGATGGTTGAAAACTCGACCATGAAGGGAAGGCGTGTCAATGCTAGTCGGGGAAAATCCCTACTCAAGTTAAAAGGAATGCACCTTATCATAAGCCCCGACCAACAAAGATCCAATTAAGCATTGACCCAAAAAAAGACATTAACAAGACTCAGTGATGATGTGGTAGTGAAGGTGAAGGCAGAAAAATGGCTAAGCATTGAAATTTGGCCAAGCCTTGAGTGATCGAGGAAATTGACATTGGTGTTTTTAAAAAGAGGCTTCTCCACAAAACCTTGATGGCCAAAACCTGACCCAAAAGCTATCCATGTCTTGTATAGTCCAGGAAAGTGGCATGAGGGTTTTGGAGGAGAGTCTTCCTTGCAAAAGCTTGATGGCGAAAAATATGACACAAAATTTTTTCGAGTCTTGTGTAGTTGAGGAAATTGACATTAGGGTTTTGGAAAAGAGAGATTTTTCTAAAAGGTTGATGGCCAAATACTGGGCCCAAATTTTCTCTTCCATGTAGTTGAGGAAAGTGGCATCGAGGTGTAGTTGAGGAAAGTGGCATCGAGGTGTAGTTGAGGAAAGTGGCATTGAGGTTTTTGAAACATGGCTTCTCTGTGAAATTTCGTTAGCCAAAAACTCGACCAAAAGTTTTCTGTCTCATGCAATGGGGAAAATGACATTAAGATTTTGTAAAGGAGAGCCTTCGACAAAAGGTCGAATGAGAGAAACCTTGACAATGAAGGGAAGTGTGCGGGGGAAGTTGGGAAATAATGGCCAAGTATGGAAGTCAACGAGGAATTGGATGGTAGTGTTTTGGAAAAGGGTCCTCACCTGAAAACCCTAAATAGAAAAACTCAGAAGCATGCCAATCAAGGAAATGGAAGTTGGGGTTTTGGAAATGAGACTTCACCTCAAAGCCTTGATAAAAAATACTCGATTGGGGGAAAACCTGATCAGGTTGATAAAAAGGAAATTTTCTCCAGTGAGGTAATGAAGTTCATTATTCATGGTGGAATTGGGGGTTTTCTTAATCCTCTCTAATACATGAAAAAATATGACTTGTAGAACACAAGTTTTAAGCTATTAACTGAAACAAAACAATAAGTTGCATAGCGATTTGGATGAGTTTCCCTTGCACATTGTATTGTTGTAGTAAATACAAGTTGTGAGACAATATGGTTACAGAGAACACTTGCTGGTTTGCAAGTAGAACAAGCACTCAAAATTGTACTATAGTGTGATAATCAAAGTATATTGAAGTTGGCACAAAATCCAATGTTTAATGAATAAACAAAGCATGTGGAGGTTCACTGTCATTATATTTGGCAACTTGTAGATATTGGAGAGATTGAACTATAATTTTTAGCTTTAAGAGTTACTCCAAAAGTGTTTACACTATGCTTAGGGGTGCTTCATGTGATGTGGAGTGCATGGTGTATAGATGACCCTTGGTTGTGCCATGATGGATAGACACATTGGAGTTGATTTGCTCATTGATTGTTAGACCTCATCTTGGTGCTTATGTCGCTTTCTTCCTTGAGCGTTGGAGACCTATGGAGTTTGGTGACTTCTTCATGATGGTCACATGGAGGATGGCTGGTTTCTTGGGAGGATGACTTGCTTTGGAGGGGGAGTGTTGAGCCCTAGATGGCATGGGCACACTTGGTTGCTTGCATGGAGGCTTCTACTTGACTCGAAGACACTTAGTTGAGGTAGTGATCATGTAGGTGGGGTGGATATGGAGGACCACATGGCTTAGGAGGAGCATTGGAGCTTTGTAGGCTTGTGGAGGTGGAGTATTGTACCTTGCTTGAGGAGCGTTTATCCCTTGAAGCCTTGTTCGTTGGTCATCTTCACCTTAGAGCTTGACATGTATCACTTTTAGAGGGAGTGCTTCATAGCGGGCCTATCTTCTTGTGGATAGGCTGCTTGTAGTGGAGTAGGTCCACCTCTTCCATAATGGACTCGGCATTACATAAACAGACACAGTCTAACTCCTCCAGAATCGACTCGGCGTTACATACATAGACACAGTTTGATCGTCTTCGGATGGTGAAGATCGTCACAAACTCTACTCAAGCCTTGCTTTTGATCCCAGCTGATCGCACTAAGTGCAGAGGGAGAGCATACGTAGAGGCACCCTCACTAGATTACACTTGAGATCTCTGGTTTTCTTATGCAAGATCGCTATTTGCGCGAGCATAGAGGATACCCAAAGCTCAGACACTCAAATATAAAGTAAATCTTGAATGAATGAATGAAGAATGCAATCACCCATCCTTTATTTATACAAACATAGCCGGTAGAACCGATGACTACAAACCTACAACTGGCGGTAAAAGCAAAGATTCGGGGTGATAGCGTGGACTCCACTATCATTATCTCATCCCTTAGATGGTCCTTTCGGACATATGGGGACTCGAATCGACCGACGAATCTAAGGACAGACAAACAGACTCTGACATATACAACTGTGGAGCTACTTTAAGCGACCCACCACGCTTTAATCATAATAGTCATGCCCGACAAGGCAGATACAAGGACATTCACCACAGGTGCATCCTTCCGAACTGTCATCACTATCATCTGCTGGCCAGCACAAAGATTCCGTCAGAGACTTTGGTTCTGGGAAAAGAATATGCTGGAAGCATCGTTCAATATCTGATCCTTGCATAGGTGGACAAGACTGCCAACAAAATTTCCCTTGGAAAATTGATTCCACTTTATAATTCAGTGGAATCTGCTTAGTGATCTGTCCGATTCTGCGTCCTTCACGATCATGTTGGAGAAAATTCTGTGTGATATATATTGGTGGTTCCAAGGTTGAATATTTGTCGCCGAGATGCTGTAACTTAAATTTAAACCATAAATTCTTTTGATGTGCAACTATCATATCAGCTTGCAGATGGAGGATGAAGTTAGCTCGTTGTTGTTCCCAGTCAACTCTTGGACAAAACTTATCCAAGAATACTTCTGTCCATCCTGACCACTTTTGTTGGCAAAGGGTGGTAGGATCTCTGCTAATAATAATCTCGCCTTGCTCGCGACAGAACTGGAGAATTAACTGGTAGTTGAACTAAGTTAAATAACCACGGCCTATATCAACATAAAATAATTCTTTTCCATCTTCTTCTGCAGTATCAATCCATACATCATTTAGCAATTTTAACTTCTGGTAGGCATCATCAAGTCCATGGAACGCCGTCTTCTCCCATCTTTCCAAGATTTTGATTTTTAGTGGAGAAGTCAATTTTTCTTTAATTGAGGTGATGGCCAATTGTCGCTCAGCTACTTCTCTGCTAGCGAATTCAAGGAACTCATTACGTTCCTGTTCAGACATGGGATCCTTGAAAATTCTTTGCGGACGCTTAGCAGAAATTGCATGTTTGATTCCTGCTCTTTTATCTGAAGAACTTGATGAGGCTCCTGGAGAGAACATTCGGATCCTGTCAATTTTTCCTGAAGCTCCTGCTGAGAACATGTTGAATTCTGGCTGACGATTCTCCTTGGTTAACATATCAGCAACACAATTTAGTTTACCAGGTTTATAAATGATATCAAAATCAAAGTTCTGTAACCAGAGAAACCATTTCATAATTCTGGAGCTATTTTCTGCCATGAGATTTTCATTTTTGAAGATGCCTGGCATAATCTTCAAATCTGTTCTAATAATAAATCTGACAGGCTTTAGATACAATTTGAAATGATTTACAATTTTCTTAACTGCAAGAATTTCTTTATGGCTGGAGGGATAATTTAGTTCAGCCCCTTTAAAAGAAACAGATGCATATCCACAAATTTCTTCAACATTATTTATTTTTTCTATCAAAATTCCACCCCAAGAATTATTTGATGCATCTGTCTCAATGATCAATTCTCCTTTCTCTTGGGGGAGAGATAAGGCTGGTAACTGCTGAACTTTCTCTTTTATGTTTCTGACAACGTTTGTCATTTCTTCATTCCAGCTTATTGGATTTTTCTTCAATCTTTGCTGGAGCAAATGAACATCCTCGGCTTGACCTCTGTAAAATGGTCTGATGTAGTTCAAGCACCCAAGGAATCTTTGAAGCTGCGTCTTGTCAAGAATTTGACCAGGAAAATGAGAGAAAATCTTTAAGACATGTTCCTGTAAAACTACTTTACCTTTATTGATTCTGAACCGTAAGAATTCAATATCAGTCTTTCCAATTTCCATTTTGCTTTTTGAGATTACAAGACCATGTTGGAAGACTAACTGATAAAATATCTGCAAATGTTTGAGATATTCTTGCAGATTCTTAGAGCATACCAAGATATCATCTATGTAAACTACTGCCCATGAATGCTCTCTGAAGATATCTTCCATTCTTTTCTGAAATTCTGATGGGGCATTGTTAATTCCAAATGGAAGCACTTTTCACTGATACTGACCATGTGGAACAATAAAGGCTGTCTTATATCTGTCTTTTGCCTCAATACCAATCTGATAAAAACCAGATTTAAGATCAAATTTGCTGAAGATAGTACAACCTGATATTCTCTACAAAAGACAAGACTTATTCGGGAGAGGATACCTGACTGGCAACAAGACTTTATTTAGAGGCTTATAATCAACTACCGACCTTGGCTTTCCTCTCTTTATTTCAGAGTGTTTATTAACAACAAAAGCTTTGCAAGCTCAGGGACTCTTACAGGACTCAATGAGACCTTTAGACAAAAGATATTTGATTTCATTAGCAAAAAATCCTCTTTTGGAAGGAGTCATTACTGCAGCTGATGCCTTTTGAGGAACTGGCTTTTTTAATGGGTCAAATGGCAAGGAGACAAAATATTGCTCGACTCCAAAATGCATTAGGTCGTTCAGAGGTGCAATCTTTTTCAATCTTAGCAGAGATTTCAGCAAGGGCTTTGTCTTTATGAGTCTCTGCATATGTTATGCATCTTTCCATCTTAAAGAGTTCTGCTTGAGGGATATGTGCAGGTCTAGGTTCTTTGGGTAAGGCTTTGCATTTTGGATTGCTTTGGTGAGACAGGGGATAGGTTATGATTCTATCATTTATTGTACATTTGAAAATCATATTTACAGAATCTATACGCACTGGACTAACTCTGGGAATGAATTCAGAGCCTAAAATACAATCTTCACTAATGTTATCTAATCTGCTCAAGGAGAGTATTTTTCTGATCTGCAATGTAGATGGGGAAATCTGCTACTTTTCCCAGAAGGTTGACAGGGCTTCCTTCAATTGCAATGCCTCTTTCATTTGTCTTTTCCCAATAGAAGGGAGAAATAACATTTCTTTTAGCCAGATTCATTTGGAAACCTGAATCAATCATGCAATCAAGCTGATAAGGCTTGTGCTGAAGGGGACAAAACCAGACTTTGATATATAGTTTGGGACCTGAAAATTGTCCTAATGAAAGATCTGTAGGTTTTTCTTCTAGTTTATCTTCTTCACTTTCTTCATGGAAGAAAGAATGTTGCCTTTTTGTGCTCCGGAGGCTCTTGTAGTATTCTAGTGTATTCTCTGGCATTTTCATCTTCAGAAGAGTGATCTCTGTGACTTCCAGCAAATGTTTGAGATCTTCAATTTCTTTGATCATTTTTCTAAGACTACTCTATTTTTCTTTTATTTGCAATCTCAACAATCTTGCTTTGTCCTGTCTAAACTCTTGTCTGTCTTTGTGCTGATCAGGATATTCTTTATAGAGTTCTGCAGGATTGTAAGCCGCTGGATTATTTTTGAGAGGCTGAGATTCTTCTTCTTTTACAGATTTTGCTTTGAGCTGCACTAAAATCCTTTTCTTTTCTTCTTTCAAATCTTGTCTCAACACATATTGATAAATGGGAATCTCATATAATTCTCTGTCAATTTCTGGAAGTCTTTGTTGCAGATTTTCTCCTTTCTTTTTCTGGACTGAGAGCATCCAGAATGAGTATTCAGGAGGTGCTTCACATCCCCCTAAATTTGGTGCATCAGAGTCAGAATCAGAAGAGGATTCTGATGAACCAAATTTATTAAGAGCAGGAGCATCACTGCTCTTATCTTCAGATGGAAGGAAAACAACTTCTTCTCCATCTGGGTATTCGCCAGGAGTGCATATTGCTAGATCCCACCAAGCTGGATCTAACTCATCTGTGAGTAAAGCTGCTAGTCTTGGCTTCTTCTTATTAGGGCACTTATTTGCCCAATGTCCTTTCTTTCCACAGATGAAACACTTTTCTTTTTCTGCTGGAGAAGATCTATGTTTGAGATAGTGTTTTCCCTTATAGAATTTCTTGGATTTGGAGGACTTTTTATGCTTATAGGGATTAGCAGGATGAAATCTGGGTTGGCTGGTACAAATAGGCTTTTTCTTTTTCTTGCAGGTGCCAGATTCTTTTAAATGGCCGCGATTATGTGGGCCACAACCCCAATCAGGCATGCCAACTATTGTTTTGCAAAATCCAGGAGAAAACATAGAAGAGTGTCTTTTGAAATCTTTGGATACATGTCTTTCTAAACAATGTTCTTCCCATACCTGGATTATATATGCATGGAGTTGAGCCAAAGAAAGACCTTTGAGATTGATCTTCTTATCTTTAAGAAATTGCTCAACTGCATCTGGAACATGACCTGGAAAGCTTCTCAGATAGTATTTAAGAAACTCTGTTTTATCTGCATTACCAGATGTGATCAATAGATTCTGCATGTAACAAAAATACTACTCATGTTTTTCAAGATCACAAAGTCTCTGAGACATGAAAAGAGAAGCCAAATGGTCATAGTCTTCTTGATCATCAGGGCCATAAAACTGTCGACCAATTGCAGATAGTATTTGCTCATCAGCATCTGCTGCTGCAAGCATTTCATTCCTAGTTTCTTGTGGCAACCATCGCCACCATTCATGAGCAAGGCCTGAGAATCCAATAACTAATTGGACTGCTATCTGTTGTGGAGTAATGGCTGGATCTTGAGTCTTTTTGTATGTTACCTAGTTGCCTAAAAGCTGGATTGCATCTCTAATTTCTGCTCTCTTTTGGCAGGCTATATTGAGAATAGGTTGCTCGGGCATTTGAGATATTAGTTTATTTAGGCTATCTACACCGAAACGGAATTTATTAGTGGGGGCAGAAGAAACAGCTTCTGCCATGATGACATCCATACTGGGGATGGCAGGAGATGGTCCAGAAGAGGGGTTAGCATGGTTAGGTGAAGGAGGAAGAAGAAAGCCAGAATGAGAAGTAGATTCTTCTCTTTTGGGGATCTGGAGCATCTGAAGGTATTTTTCAGGAAGGGATTGGGGTAAATCTTTGAAGCGTTTTACCCAATCTGTAATTTCTACAACTTCTTTTGTGGCTTCGAAATCAAATTCTGATCTATCATCTTGCTCTTATACAGACATTTGGCCGAAAGAATAACTTTTGGAGTGAGTCTTTTTATGTCCTTTTGAGACAGATTGGAGTGCAGACTGACTCAAGGTTTTTGTCTGTTTTCTTAAATCTTGAGCTCTGACCATCATTGTTCCTAAAGCTTCAAGTCTTTTTTCTAGCTTTGTTGCAATGATGTCCATAACTTGTTTGATTTTTTCAGTATCTTTCACAATGTGCTGGATGATATCTAGTTTTGCATTTAATAAATAAATCTGTGTTTGTTCATCTTGGACAGATTTCTTCAACTGAAGAATATCAAGTGCTATATCATCTATATTAGCTGCAGTTAGCCGATGTTGTAGATTTCCATAATTTGCAAATTTAATTTCATCTGAAACAGATTCATTGACTGCAGAGGATCTATGATTTAAATACTCTCTCTTTATACTTCCATCAGAACTGTATTGTTTGAATGGGGCGTCAGGAAGGTTTCTTCCAGGTATATAAGATTTTAAACCAGCAGAGGTTGTCACTTCCATATTTGACTGGCTTCTGGGCAGGGAGGGCATAAACAGGCTGGAGAACTTTTCTGTTTCAGTTTTTGTGATGCCTTTTTACAGGCAGGGCAATCTTTATGATGTCCTCTGTGTTCTGCAATGATATTTTCAGAGGAGGAGGTACATGCCACTCCAATTACCTTTGATTGGACTGTATAAATTACCCAAAATCCTGGAAAGTTAAATACAAAAACTTGTGCCTAAAAATTGTTGATGATTACAGCTTCGTGAGACATCCTCCAGGACACAGACTGAGTGATTCGGCCTGTGAGAGAGCCCATGAGTTGGGTGTGCCCATGAGATGGGTGTGTTGTTCCTCTTTGGACTGAGATGAGACGATGTGTGCCCCTGTGTGGGGTGAGGACGCCCATGAGTTGGGTGTGTCGTTCCTCTCTGGATTGAGATGAAATGATGTGTACCGCTATGAGGGGTGAAGGTGCCCATGTGAGTCCGACTCTGGACTGAGTTGTTATGACGTGTGGTCTTCTGCCTTGTGGACTCAGTTGAGTCATGCTTGAGATGGTACTCCAGATGATTCTCCTGTGGACTCAGTGAGATAGAGATCTGTTGAGTAGGACGTCCCTATGGCTCAGCACAGGTGGACGTGCCCCTAATGGCTGAGCACTAGTGGATGTGTGAGATCCCTTGCTATATTGTCTGAGAGTAAGATTTACCTGAAACTCTAATTGTGATGTAAAGGGTACAGGTCGGCTCCACCATATGTGAAAGATAATTAATGTTTATTGTAATAATTAATTATTTTCTGAGTTATTGAGGTCTGTGTTGTTGTGCCAATAGACACCATTTTTGGTCTGTTCAGTCTAGTATAAATAAAGATGATTTCCCCATTGAGGAGACATACACGTCACTTGTCATTCGGAAATTTCAGCAAGTACATCTTCTAGGGATGAAGTGCGTACCTCTCTTGGGCGCAAGTTTCAAGGTAGTAGAGCACCCTCTTGTGTGCATTGGGTTTCATGGTTGGAGGATCTTCTCTTGAGAATATAGCAAAGGATTGCTGGGTTTTTCTCCCTTGTTGAGAAGGGTTTTCCCAGGATATTTCTTGTGTTCTTGTGCATGGTATTTCTTCTTGTGATCTTGGTTACTGTAGCAATTGTGAATGGTGTAGCTGCATTTGTTTATGGTTCAAGTACATGACTAAACTGAAATAAACCTCATGCTTGAGACAAGCATAGTGAAAATTCAACACGGTTTCAGAGCTTAGGTCTTGAAGAACCCATTGCACAAGCATTAAAGTCAACTGTCCTCATTTTTTGCAATTCTGTACGACCTTCTAGGGTTTTTGCAATTCCGTACGACCTTCTCTTGTTCTGATGTCCCAACACTTAATACTTGGATGTTGGGTTTAAAATTGGCATAGGAGAGTATGACCTCCTTCAGTGCACCTCCAGAGACTCTCAGAGTGAAATTCCGAGAATTTTGGATTTTTGGCCCTAGGGTTTCTAGGGTTCCGCAATTTTCTGCAGATATTTGGTTTTAGGGTTTCTACTGCTCATTGAAGAAGCTTTCAAACTTACTAGTGTTCTTCTGGACTTCAAGGCTTATTGTTGGCAGTCATAAGCCCAACAAAACCTAAGGTTGCTAGCCTAGCCTAGCCGTTAGGTTTTCTAGCCCAATTGGCAAGGGTTTGTGAAGAATCTGAAAATATGAAGAACAAAACCTTGGTGGAAGATAGGCTTGATGGATCAAGAAACTTCAGTTCCTGGAAGTCAAGATTGGAGGTCACCCTTGAAGAGGAAGACTTATTGTGGGTGATACAAAAGGGTTTACCAGAGACAACTACCGATGAAGAGAAGAAAGGAAGGAAGATGACGTCAAGGCAAGGAAGATAATCATCTACTCAGTAAGAGATCATCTTCTGCCTTGTATTGCCAACATGAAGAAAACTTATGAAATGTATGAAGCATTGAAGAATATGTTTGAGAGTAACAACACCCTCAGAGCTCTTATATTGAAGGGCCAACTTCAAAATATCAAGATGACAAAAGGTGACACTGTGGCTACCTTCTTCATGAAGATGTNGTAACCCTAATTGTGATGTAAAGGGTACAGGTCGGCCCCACCATAAAGTGAAAGATAATTAATGTAAAAGATAATTAATATTGTAATTATTAATTATATTCTGAGTTATTGAGGTCGGCCCTGTTGTGCCAATAGACACCACTCTTGATGTGCCCAGTCTAATATAAATAAAGGTGATTTCCCCATTGAGGAAACACAACACATCTGATTTTGGAAATTTCAGCAAGTACTTATTCTAGGGCTGAAGTGCGCACCTCTCTTGGGCACTAGCCTTCTTGGTTTTGTGAGCACACTTTTGTGTGCTAGGTCTATGGTGTGGGAGGTCTTTCTCTTGAAGAATATAGCAAAGGATTGGCTGGGTTTTCTTCCCTTGTTGAGAAGGGTTTCCCATAATACTTCTTGTGTATGGTATTTCTTCTTGTGATCTTGGTTACTGCAGCAAATTGTTAATGGTGTAACTGCAAGTGTCTATGGTTCAAGTAAAATGCTAAATTGGAATAAACCTCATGGTTGAGCCTAGCCTAGTGAAAAATCAACATGGTATCAGAGCATAGGTCTTGAAGAAGCCATTGCACAAACCTTCAAAGCAATCTGTCCTCTTTTTGCAGAACCGTACGACCCTCCTAGGGTTTCCAGAAATTCCGTATGACCCTCCTTCTTTTTTAGTTTCAGCTCTTAATACTTGGACATTGGGGATAATTTTGGCATAGGAGAGTACAACCTCCCCTGGCGCACCTCCAGAGACTCTCAGAGTGAAAATCCCAACATTTTGGATTTTTGGCCCTAGGGTTTCGCAATTTTTTGCAGATTTTTGGTTTTAGGATTTCTGCAGCTCATTGAAGGAACTTTTCAGCACACCAGTTTCCTATGACTCTCTTAAGTCTTATTGTTGGCATTCATAAGCCCAACAAAACCTAATGTTGCTAGCCTAGCCTAGTCGTTAGGTTTTCTAGCCCAATTGGCAAGGGTTTGTGAAGAATCTGAAAATATGAAGAACAAAACCTTGGTGGAAGATAGGCTTGATGGATCAAGCAACTTCAGTTCCTGGAATTCAAGACTTCAAATCACCCTTGAAGAGGATGACCTATTGAGTGTGATACAAAAGACTTTACTAGAGACAACCACCGATGAAGAGAAGGAAGAAAGGAAGGAAGATGACGTCAAGGCAAGGAAGATAATCATCTACTCAGTGAGAGATCATCTTCTACCTCGTATTGCCAACCTGAAGACAACTTAAGAAATGTATGAAGCATTGAAGAATATGTTTGAGAATGACAACACCCTTAGAGCGCTTACATTGAAGGGCCAACTTCAAAGTATCAAGATGACAAAAGGTGACACCGTTGCTTCCTTCTTTATGAAGATGTCAGAGATCAAAGATCAACTAGGTGCCATTGGAGAAATCATATTTGACAGAGAACTTGTTTTGACCACGCCCAATAATCTTCCAAAACATTCGGAACCATTTCTTCAAAGTATCAGTGGAAGAGAAAAACTACGTACTTTTGATTGTTTGTGGAGATACTGTACCCAAGAAGAAATCAAACTTAGAGCTAGAGGAGTGGAAGACTTCCCTCTTGATGACAATCATGCTCTTTCACTTCATACAAAGAAAGGAGGAAGATTTAAAAGAAACTTCAAGCAAACATTCAAAGATGAGAAGACTTCATCAACTTCAGGTTATGATCAGAGAAGAGACATGACAAAGATCCAGTGCTTCAGATGTGACAAGTATGGACACTATGCGAGAAATTGTCCTACCAGAAAGAAAGGAAGACAATATTCTTCCACCACTGACATTGATCCATACCCACCTCAAAAGGATGAAGACAAGAGAGATGAGGATTACTTCCTCTAAACCAAATGCAAGATTGAGCATTGCTGCAGACTAAGGTAATTTGCTTGATTTAATCATTAAACCTATAGTTGATTGCATCTTTGAGAGTGAAGGGTATTATCCCTAGTGTGGGAGCCCTCATGACTTGGACCATTATCCCTGGTATGGGAGTCCAACCTTTATTGATTGATTATTATCCTAGTATGAAGGTCATCAAAATACTGTAGAATCAGTAGAGGACCTGAGAAGACATGAGACATCTCCAGGTTAGCAAACAGGAAGAGGAATATATCTATCCTTCAGACTACAGAGGGAGTTACTTGACTCAAAGGGAGTCAAACTATTTGAGAAGAAGGAAGAGACATTACCTTCTCCCCTTCAACAGTTCAGAGGGAGACAACCATTGATACAGTTGATCCAGTTGCTGCAGTTGATATGACCAGAGACATTGCAATAGGCCATAAAAGGCCTTTCTGGGCTTGAAAAACTCTGCAAGAGGCCTCTATATGCAACCCCTCAAGGCTCATCCCGAGAGAGCAAGAGTCCAAAGAAATTTTTCGAGCTACTTTTCAGCCATGAGTCACATCATTGATTCTGATCCTTCTTGTCATGGAGAAGCGACATGTGAGCAGGTATGGCAAGATGCCATGATAGAAGAATACCAGTCTATCTTGAAGAATGATGTATGGGATATTGTTCCGAGACCATAAGGGAAGTCTGTGGTGACTTCCAAGTGGATCTATAAGATCAAGCATGCAGCTGATGGGAGTGTCAAGAAATACAAAGCGAGACTTGTAGCCAGAGGATTCTCACAAGTAGAGGGAGTTGATTATGATGAGACATTTAGTCCAGTAGCCCGATACACTTTCATTCGTACCATCATTGCACTAGCTACATCCATGAGTTGGAAGCTACATCAGATAGATGTAAAGACAACCTTTCTCAATGATGAGATTGAGGAATACGTTTATATTGAGCAGCCAAAAGGATTCATGATACACAACGAGAAATCTCATGTGTGCAGCTTGAAGAAAGCCCTGTATGGACTAAAGCAAGCACTTCGTGCTTGGTATGAGAAAATGGATGGATTTTTGTGAGTTTGGACTTCAACAAGAGTGTTGTTGATCCAAACCTATATTATCATATTGTTGGTAACGAGTGCCTAATCTTGGTCCTGTATGTGGATGACTTATTGCTGAATGCAAGCAAGCATTGACTTCTGAATTCGAGATGAAGGATCTAGGTATGATGCACTACTTCTTGGGATTAGAAGTATGTCAGAGGACTGATGAGATTTTTCCTGAGTCAAGGAAAGTACACAGTGGAGATATTGAAGAAGTTCGGTATGACAAAGTGCAAATCCATGCCTACACCGATGGTGATGGATTTGAAGAAAATGAATGATGTTGATTCAGACGAGATTGATCCANATAAGCCCTAGAGGGTAAGAGAAGCGTTGCATCTTGTATCTCTTGGGAGTGAAGAAGACTAGGGTTTGGAAACCCTAGTGCTACTTGTTATTCTTGTCAATGAAAAGAGGAGGAGATGTTTTGTATGAGCTAAGGACATGCCGGTGCTGATGTAGCTTTGAGGATTCTTGGTGGAGTGACCATCTTTGGTTAGGAGTGATTCCTAGCTAGGAGTTGGCCTTTACTGTTTTCATGGTTTGGCGAGCTTGAGATTATACCTGCTTGTGAAGAGCTGTATGTATATTTACTTCATCTCTTATATATAAATGAAGTGTTTCGGGTTTCCAATTAGTGTACTTGCAGATTTGATTTTCAGCTTGTGTTGTCTTCTTGATTGGGTAAATTCCAACACTTCTTGTTCATGCTGATTTGACATAACATAGGGCTGAATTTTTTAAGAGAGTTAACACATATCTTGAAGATAAGAGGCCAGATTTACTGCTATAAAATCTGCAGTAATAAATTTAGTTCAGATCTGTTATATGCGTGGAAAAGTGTGCCCTAAGTGTAACTTGTCGACTTTGAAGTACACTAGTTTGGTATCTTTTATCTTGAGCTACCTAGTGATTTGGACTGAAGTGAAGTGAAGTGAAGTATTTGCTGCTGTTGTMTGCTGTAATCAAATATTTCAGATAAGCYCTAAGGCTGAAAGCTCTTAGGGCTTAGATCTGGGAAGCCTCTAGTGTGAGGTGAAACTTTAGAATTTGCATTAAAAGTCATGTACAGAAATTTCTATAATAACATATGGACTGTAGACATTTTTAATATTYACCAAGCCTCTTGGTTTAGATAAGTTTATAAAGTTTTAAGATGATCTTGGTGTAGTTTCACATATGACAATTAGGTGAGGGCGATATAGTGTATTTAGTTTAAGGGTCATAACATACCTTATGTACATAGCCTGTACATAGCCTAATACTTTTGATTTAGTGTTAAATAAAGTGACTTAATGGTTTTTTTTTGTAAGTTAGAAAATGGTATTTCCTTTTAAAAAACTGGAAATTTACATGCAGAGTGATCCTGGGCTTGGGTCACCATACTGGAAACCAACCCAGGCCCAGGCCATATCAGCAAATAGTCTTGCTCTAAGGAGCCAGAAAACTGTAATATTTTACAACTACTCTAGATCTAAGATAAGCTTTGGCAAAACATAAAACATCCAAAACAAGAAGAAAACCTGTAACCAGGCCAACATGACTGAGACCAAAAACCATCTCGAAAACACTGGCAATTTACTGAGCATTGTGGGGGTCCTTGTCTTCAGGCTGTCCCTCGAGGTGTCCTGACCACACCAGAATAGGGATATCCGGAGCAACAACAACCTGGGCTACCATCTCCTCGACCGGCTGGGGATGTGCATTGTTGTACCTCAAAGCCAACAACAGATTAACCTTACTGTCCAATTGCTCCAGTCTAAATTTTAAATCTGCAACCTCGCTCTGGACTTCGAAAATTAATCCACACACGCCTCCTCTAGGTGACCATTCCCCAACGTAGTGGACTGAGTGTTGTCCTTGAGCTGATATAACCTGTTATTACAGGGATGAAAACTTGGTTAATTGAAGGAGTAAAGCCCCAAATTATCACGGGCTAGACCCCTCTCCGTTTGGGCTAGTGCTTGCTGGCCTCAGGGGGGAGTCCCTAGGCACTCTGGGTACCTTGCTGCTGTCTTTTAAGACTGATTTATGCATGTAAACCCATAAAAAAACGAACATAGAATAGAAATAGAACAGAAAACTACTCAAAAGATCAATAAAATTACAATGAATAGTTAAGGAGAATGACAAATCAGATTGCAAAATTCACAAAACACCAACATGAAACAAGGTTAGAACACAAACACTGGATTTCTTTATTGATTGGCTTGCAAGAGGGTTGGTTGCGCCACAATTGGCAAGTCCACAACCGGTACAATGATCACTTTGCTCAAAGAAGAGTCACTAGACTAAGAGAGAGAGAGAGAGAGAGAAGAACGAGAAAGAAACACTATGCTAGTTGCTGCAATAATCCCTCCCAATAACCAATGAAGACTATCCAATATATAGGAGAAGAGTGTGAAGAAAATAGGAGTTAATGCGCATGAGGGAATAAGTGCGAGTGAGAAATTTAGGAATTAATGCGCATGAGGGAATAAGTGTGAACGAGTAATGCTCATGGGTGAGTTATGAGTGAGAGTGTATGCGCATGGTGAGTTAAATAATGGCTAAGATGCATGGAGGATAATTTTATCTTTCCAATGCATGTTAGATTGCTAAATTTGGCCNGCATGAGGGAATAAGTGTGAACGAGTAATGCTCATGGGTGAGTTATGAGTGAGAGTGTATGCGCATGGTGAGTTAAATAATGGCTAAGATGCATGGAGGATAATTTTATCTTTCCAATGCATGTTAGATTGCTAAATTTGGCCAAGGGATGAGGGAGTTATGAGATAAAGGGAAATTCGCCCTATTTTTTAGGGATTTCCTAAAATTTAGGAATTTTGCGTTTCAAAGCAATTTAGGGAGAATTTTTAGAAACTGATTGCATGGAAAGTGAGAGGAATAGAGTGAGAAAAATTAGTCTTGAGTGGCTAAAATTTCTCCAGAAAATGCCACCTCATCCATGTGCCACCTCTTTAGCTTAATTAATTCTCATTTAATACATAATCCTTGGAAAATGCGCCCTTGGTCCATTATGCCATGTAGATGCCACATCATCTTGATACTCTGCCACATGTCGAAATATGATCCTGCCACTTGTCACTGCTGGAGATGACGATGACTGCTAAAAGTATAAATTTCCAAAAATAGTCATCCGGTCCCAAAAATTTCAAACTTGTCGAAACTGACCCAAACTCGCCACAAATGCTCGAAATGACTAGGAGACCACCATCACGTGTCTACTGCTAAAAATAGACACAACTAAAAATATAAAGTCCTCGCATGTCCATGATATTATACTCATTGGATTCAATTTTCCGCAAGGAATCCAAATCCACAATCAGAATAGACATGTGAGCCTTGGTGCTCAACCTGCTAAAAATAGAAATCTATGACGGATCATCTCGGAAGAGCTCCAAAAGACTCAAAATGTCTCAAGGATCCATAATATGTGCTTAGAATATGAATTTGGGGCTTGGAGCTCAAATTGCTAAAAATAGAAAGTTCTTGCATGTCGCCTGGAAAAGTGCTATCGAGCCTAGAATCATGCAAGGACTCTCCCTGTATGCTCATAACTACTCCAAACTATCAAGTGACCCACTCAAACCATGTCTCCTAAAACGTAGCGACACTTACTGTATGTAAACATCTCTTTCAAATGCATGGTAAACCAAGCTAGCTCTAACTCTAAACAAAAACAACCATGTACCGATCATATACTTGTTTCTGATGGGAACCAACCTCTGCTAACCACAAGTGCTAAACTCTGGGAGAATCTCAGAATGCCAGCCAAACTAGTGCATGCTGGCTCTTAACCCTCCAGATTTTCAATGGTGAAAATCTAGGGGTTAACACGCCCACAAGCTAAGGATTTGAGGCCAGAGAAGGTTGGCGATTGTTCATCGTGTTTGTCGCTTCTTCCTGCTGAATATTATCTACCAAAGGAGGGGCATTGTCCACGTGAATGTTGAGAGTGTTCACATGCAAACTCTCGACTTTGGGGATGATGCCATCGTCTTCCCATTCAATCCAACACCCTCAGGAGAGTTCATCCCCTGGAGCCTCCTACTTATTTGACCCCATCTCATTCTGAGTTGATTCCATATCTGGCTCTTTCCCAGACTCACCCAACCAAGGATTAAGCCGACCTGCGGGGAACTCGCCACTTCCCGTGCGAACTCGTCCCTTCTCCCAGATATGAGGTATTGTGCGAAGATGGAAGTGAAAAATGCAATGCAGGTGGGAAGACATCAACCAAATTGTAAGCCTTTTGTTGACGCTCTGGGCATTATACAACCCAACCACCTTCTCAATAAATGACTGCGTGACATATTTCCTCGTCATCATCCTAGGACAGCCGAACCAGAGGTATGACAATGACATGTTAACTGTTTGAGTGAGCTAAGAGTTATGACCCATCTCTTCATCTGTACTTGGACCCTGAACCACACACTTCATGCTAATGAACACCATTAACCATGTGATTGAGGAGATATTATTTGGACCAACCACACATCCGCCTTGGAAAAGGGATTGCCAGGTGGTAGAGAGCGCTATTCCCATGTTAATGAGCATTAATCCTGCACTAACTGATCCGAATCAGATCCAACAAGAACAATTGGCTATTGAGACATGCTCTAAGATGATCAACACATGCAAAGTTTAGGGCTATGGATGAAGGAGATCGACTTGTTGGCATGAAGGGCTCCATGCCATCATGATTGATGTCCATTTTGTATGTAATATATGTAAAGTCAAGCAGTATATTATTGTATGTAAAAGAAATAATGAGACATTCATAAGACCTTTTTCATGTGGGAGAATAGAAAATAAATAAAGAAAAGAAAGAGAAATGGACTGGAGAGAAGTTGAAGCGTTGGGGATGCCTGACCTTCCAACTATCCTCTGGTCGACTCAGTCCTTTATATTATGTTTCCCCACAATGAGAAAAGGGTTCTTTGGCTATGAATGATGTAAAGAGGTTGACCAAATGCCATTGAACATAGAGACGAACCAGAGACCCTGTAACTTGCCCATTGTTGAATAATAAAGAGCCTGGCCAAAGCCAAAGAATGTTGGTTTTCCCATTTGGGTTTCTAGGGTAAATTCTGAGTCTATGTGTGATGATTGTTGTGGTTATATTTGTTTATGAATGACAAATGGTATGCACTGTAAGTTAATGGTCGCCTGTGCATGGTTTAGCAATGAGAACTTCGTGTCGCTTGATTTGAACTTGTTTTATATTAACTTGGTCCCCGTGGGTCAATAAACTAGACTAACAACTCTTTAACCACACCCGTACGTTGTTTTCAGAAGTTGTAAATCGACGACCCTACTTCTTGAGCCATTGGGCACATTCTCGACTTTGCTAAGCGTTTTCCTTTGCCCATAAATCAGGGACATAGTATATTTTGAAATTAGGGGTTATATGGACATTTATTAGCCACCCACGGACCATATACACATTTTTTGCTAGGCGTTTTTCTTTGCCCATAAATCAAGGACAGAGTATATTTTGAAATCCGGGGTTGTATGGACATTTTTTAGCCACCCATAGACCATATATATGTTTTTGTAAATTCTCCTGCTATCAATTTCGCACCCATACGTTTTTCTCTATAAGTGAATATTAAAATTGACTTCGATATGTTATTATACGCCTTGGGTTATCAAAAAGCATCCCAAAACGTTTTCCTACATAGTGGGTTGTCAGATTCGCCCTCCAAACGTTTGTTTACATGCCGTCGGTTGTCAAATTCGCCTTGCACACTTTCCCCTTGGTTGTCGGTTACTAAATCCGAATTTCCAAGGTTTACCTTTCATGATTGGTCGTCGAATCCACCCTTTAACTAGTTGTTTTGCCCATAGGTCGACCCATTCCGACTGGGCTTTCCTTTTTAGTCGAATTCCTTTCTTCATTCGACCGACAATCATTCTTAGTTGACCCAATCCGCCCACACTTCGATCGGGTTTCCTTTTGGTCGGTTTGGCTCCCTTGGTCGACCCGACTTTGGTTGACTCGACTTGGTCGACTTGCCTTGCCTTCGAATCGACTTGTCTTTCTTTCGACTCCTTTTCTGACTCCACTTCCGGGTAGTCAACTTCATTTTTATTTGGGCTGACTCAATTTGTGGCTTGGTTGGTTGAGTCTTTTCTCGTAATCAAAGAGCTGAGGTTATAATTATGTTTTACAGATATTTCCATGTTGGTGAAATGGTGAGACTATAAGCCACCCGTTTACAAATCAGATGGTATTAGAGTAGAAGTTTGAATGCATTCAATGAAACCGATATGGTAAGTACCCGCAGTGATTACATAAGAAGTGGACAAGAGTTGTTGCCAGGGCTAGAGCGAAATAGAGCATCAAGAATGCTAGGGGAATATTATGAAGGCGAAGAGGAAGAAGATCCC
The DNA here is from genome assembly GCA_010110895.2 of Picea sitchensis. Classification (NCBI taxonomy): domain Eukaryota; kingdom Viridiplantae; phylum Streptophyta; class Pinopsida; order Pinales; family Pinaceae; genus Picea; species Picea sitchensis. The sequence continues at coordinate 28,089 of SNQJ01S0046239.1, read as the reverse complement.
AGGGTCAGGTTGGACATTTGAGCAGAGTTTCGCCATGTTGACATCAATGGTGTCACAACTATTGGTAGCGAAGAGCAAGGAAACACCCTTAATAGAGACTTGTCATGAAGGCCCCGAGAAGGAAGAAAATAAGCCAGAGACCTAGCGTAAGACTGAGCCAGAGATGGGAGAGTGCAACTATAGAAAGACATAGGTACCTTTTCATGTAGAGGCCAAGGTGGACATCAAGCCATATACTGGGGAAGTGGATGCTATCAGGCTGAACCAATGGCTACAACAGATGGAAGTATACTTCAGCGTGCATGAAATAACTGGAAAACAAAAGATTTCTTTTGCACGGTTGAAGCTTGAAGGCCATGCTTTGACATGGTGGGAGAGTGATGCAGTAAGCAAAGCACTAAGAAATGAGCCACCAATGACTGATTGAGTGGTGTTCAAAAACATGATCAAATCTCAGTTTTATCCAATAGGATATGAGGAACACTGGAAAATAATATGGTGTTGCTTCAGGCAGAGACAAGGACAATTAGTGCAGGTGTTCATGACAGAGTTTAGGAAGAGAGCAATTAAGATGGGAGTGTCTTTCAAAAGTCTAGACATGTTAGTCAATTATTTGGGGGCATTGTTACCTCAAATTCGTAGACAACTGATGTTATTTAGACCAAAAACAATAGATGAGGCCGATATTCAACCACAATACCTCGAGGGAGACAAGCGGAAGCCACAAACTACTCACAAGCAAGTAGAACCACAAGAGAAATAAAGAAAGGGGAAAAACAAGAAGTGGAATGAGAAGAAGATCGTGGCAACAACACAAGAAGACACACCTTCCATCCAACAATGTAAAGGATGCGATAGGAAGGGACACATAGAGGAGAATTGTTGGAAATTACACCCTGAGAAGCGCCCCAAATATTTTCAGAAAAGGAAGAAGAAAGCATTGATATTAGTCGATGCTGAGGAACGAGTGGTTAACACCTCAGACCTAGAAGGGAAGATTAGCTGCATTAATCTTCAGAAAGAGGTAGCATTAGTTAGTTGCAGTCACAAAAGAGGAGAAGACAATGACTAAACTTTTCTGCATTAAAATCCACATGAAGCAGAACAAGGCAGATTGTTTGTTCGATCCCGGTTTCGAATCCAACTTGATATTTGTGCAACTCGTCGAGAAGCTTGGGCTGGGGAGTCAAGATCATCCGTATCCATACCCCCTGGGCTGGGTAAGGAAAGATGTGGAATTGAAGGTGAGCAAGTAGTAAAAAGTTAATTTTTCCATCAATCAAAACTTTGTTGATGAAGTAGTTGCAGATGTGGTTCCTCTAGACATATGTGGAGTCATCTTGGGAAGCCCATATTTGTACGTCAGGGATGCCATTTTCAAAAGGAGAGCGAACTAGTATAGGCTAGGCAAGGATGGAAAAGCTTATTCCATAAATGCACAGAAGGACAAAGCTAAGCTCCCTTTGATCAATGCTCATCAAGCAAGAAGGATCATGGGCAATACAAAGAAGTTTTCCTTGCTGTTCTTGAGAGAAGGAAAGCAACAAGGAGAAGGCAACGAATTGGAGATGAAAACCTCCTTGGAAGGATGTAGTGGCAAGCAACGTCAACAACTACAACAACTGATTGAAGCCTACATGGAAGTGTTTCAAGAGCCTTAGGGATTACCACCCAAGAGAGAGGTTGACATGAGATTCGGTTGTTGCCAGAGCCATCATTGCCTAATATCGAGTTGTATAAGCAGTCTGTCATCGAATCAGATGAAGTAAAGAAGCAGTTGCAACAGTTGTTGGAGCAAGGAGTCGTTAGACCCAGTACATCACCATGTAGTTCACCCATCATCATGGTGCCAAAGAAAGATGGAAGCTGGAGAATGTGCATTGACTACCGTGCCTTGAATAAGATCACTATCAAGAATAGATATCCTTTGCCAAGGATTGATGACTTGTTTGATCAACCGCAACTAGCCAAATTCTTCACTAAGCTGGACCTCAAATAAGGTTACCACCAAGTGAGGATCAAAGCAAAAGACTTATGGAAGATAACGTTCAAAAGAAGACGAGGTTTGTACGAGTGGTTAGTAATGCCTTTTGGATTATGCAATGCACCTGCAATGTTTATGAGACTAATGAATGATGTGCTACACCCCTTCATTGACTCTTTTGTAATAGTATATCTGGCTGACATACTAATCTTCAACAATACTTGGTAAGAGCACCTCTCACATGTGACACAGGTACTAGAGACCTTGAAGAAGACTTAGTTGATTGCCAACTTGCAGAAATGTGAGTTTGGAAAGACCTCCTTGATATATCTTGGGCATATGATTGGAGGAGAGTTGAGAATAGATCCAGAGAAGATTGTAGCCATCACCCAATGACCTATTCCCACCAATGTGACAGAAGTCAGGAGTTTCATGGGAGCAACTCAGTATTTGAGGAAATTCATTGTAAACTTCTCCATAGTAGCAACGACATTGCATGCCATAACTGCCAAAGGAAAGAGCTTTCATTGGGGTAAGACAAAACAAAGAGCATTTGAAGACTTGAAGAAGAAAATCAACGATGCTCCAGTGTTAGCCATGCCAAATTTGCAGTGACCTTTTAAGCTAGAGACTGATGCTAGTGAATATGCATTAAGAGCAGTTCTCACACAAGGAGGAAGGCCTGTGTGCTACTATTCAGAATTGTTTCATGGTGCAATGCTTGACTATCCCACATATAATAAGGAGCTCTTTGCGATCGTACAAGCAGCGAAGAAGTGGAAGCATTACCTCTTGGAAAAAGAGACTATCATACACACATATCATCAACCCCTCCAATATCTACAAAGTCAAAGTAAGATGCAACAATTGAGACATTACAAGTGGTTAGGCTTCTTGCAACAATTTCATTTATTGATTAAGTACAAGAAAGGAGTCACGAATAGACTAACATAAATGTTCTCTCGAACACCACTTAAGAAGATTGCAGCAGTTGGAATGATAATGCAGCTTGAGCCTTTCACTCATGAACTTCTGAGTGAAGATTATGAGGGAGACGAAGATTTCAGAGGAGTCTACAAGCCTCTAAAGGAGAGGTTGGTCGCTATCATGGAAGGAAATGAATACCACCTCCAAGATGGGCTACTGTACAAACTGGACAAACTATGCATACCTCGGGACAAAAGAGTTTAGTTGATGAGAGAAGCACACACTTCTAGTGTTGTTGGGCATTTTGGTGTGACCAAGACAGTGGTGAATTTGCAGCGGTATGTGTATTGGCCAAAGATGCAGGAGCAAGTGGCAAAGTTTGTTAGAGGTTGTGTTCTTTGCAGCACTAGCAAGCCAAGCAATCAGAAATTTGGCTTGTACATGCCATTGCTAGTGCCAAGCAGACCTTGGGAGAGCATCTCCATGGATTTTGTTGGAGGTTTTGCTATGACTCGTAGAGGCCATGACTACTTGTACGTCATGGTAGACCGCTTCAACAAAATGTGTGTGCTCATTCCCTATAAGAAGACAATCTCTAGACAAGAAGCAACTGAACTACTCTTCAGCCATGTCTGGGTACTCTTCGGATTGCCAACCTTCATCATATCTGATCAGGACAACAGGTTCTTGGGCAGATTTTGGACAACACTTTGGGAGAGAATGGATACTAAGTTGAAGTACTCCACTGCCTTCCATCCTTAGGCTGATGGACAAACCGAGGTAGTAAACAAGACGCTAGTACAATTGTTGAGAGGTTACAACAGTAGACATCCAAAGACTTGGGACGAGCAGATAGTTTACTGTTACATTCTTACAATAGAGCAATTCATTCTTCCACCAATAAGTTTTCTTTCAAGACTTGTTTTGGTTATTTACCTCCTTCACCTTTTGATATTGTTTATGGACAACAGAAGGAAGAAGTATGACTACAAGGGGAAGAACAAAAAAAAAGCACATTCATGGACAAGATCAAGCATATACATCTAAGGGTTCAGGAACAACTCAAGAAGAGTCAACAATTGTACAAAGCCAGGCATGACCAACACAAGGAGGATTATAAATTCCGTGTTGGAGACAATGTGTGGCTCTATCTCTGTAAGGAACGACTGCAAGGAGCCACAAAGAAACTCAAGCCCCTTAGATATGGGCCATTTGAGATCATTGAACAAGTGAATGAGAACGCCTTCAGGCTGCAATTCCCACCTTACATGCAGATCCACTAAGTGGTGAATGTGGAAAATTTGAAGTTGTTTGAACCCTCCATGCTGGATGAGGAGGAAGAACATCAAGTTTTTCCGACTGTTGAAGACCTTGCACCTCATGGTCTTGAGGAGTTGAAGGAAGACACAGTTTTGCAACACAAGGAGTGGACAAGTCCCAGAGGACAACAAGAAATGTGGCAAATTGGTCTCAAGGGATAGACTGCAAGGAAAGCGAAGTGGCAGACTGCAAGGAAAGCAAAGTGGTATGAGAGGAACCAGATTGCAAGCAAGTTCCCTCATCTATCCTTGGCAATTTTGGGGACCAAAAGCCTCGCAATGGGGAGGTGTGATCCGAACTAGATCCGACAAGAACAATTGGCTATCGGTATAGGCTCTAAGATGATCAACAAAGACAGTTTAAGGCTATGGATGAAGAAGGAGATCGGCTTATTGGCGTGAAGGGCCCCATGCTATCATGATTGATGTCCATTTTGTATGTAATATATGTAAAGTCAGGCAGTATATTATTGTATGTAAAAGAAATAATGAGACGTTCATAAGACCTTTTCCATGTGGGAGAAAAGAAAACACATGAAGAAAAGGAGAAACAGATTGGAGAGAAACTGAAGCGTTGGAGACACCTGACCTTCCAACTATCCTCCTGGTCGAATCAGTCCTCTATATTATGTTTCCCCACAATGAGAAAAGGGTTCTTTGGCTGTGAATGATGTAAAGAGGCTGCCCAGATGTCATTGAGGAGCATAGAGATGAATCAGAGAGCTTGTAACTTGCCCATTGTTGAATAATAAAGAGCTTGGCCGAAGCCAAAGAATGCTGGTTTTCCTGTTTGGGTTTCCAAGGTAAATTCTAAGTCTGTGTGATGATTGTTGTGGTTATATTTGTTTATGAATGGCGAATGATATGCACTGTAAGTTAATGGTCCCCTGTGCATGGTTTAGCAATGAGAACTTTGTGTCGTTTGATTTGAACTCGTTTTATATTAACTTGGTCCTCGTGGGTCAATAAACCAGACTAACAACTCTTTAACTGTTGAGATTATGTACCTTGGGAAGTGTTCCCCATGTGTTTGTGAGCTCCTAAACACACGTGGGAAGTACTATGTACCTTGTGCCTTGTACTTTATGTCTAATTTCACTTTGACTTAGGAGATTTAAGTCAAAAGTGAAATTTGGTCATTTTAGCCTAAATGACTATTAATTCACTTTGTGGGTGAATTAGGAGACATAAAGTGAACTTAGGGAACTTAACCCAAAGTGGGTTTGAGTCTGAGATTATTATGGGATGATCTCAACCTTTGATTGGACATGAGATAGGATGATCTCAACCGTCCATTCTTTAGGTTTCCTTATGGAGTTTCAAGAGGGGCGCAAAGGGAGAAGGAGAGCTCATTCACTCATTTGTTCACTTGGAGAGTTTGAGAGAGAGCATGAGGATGAGGTTGGAGGCTAGAGTTGAGGAAAGCTTGGGCGCTTCTATCCATGGAGGCATCCACATAGCTTAGGTCCTCATTTATTTGTTGGAGTAGTTCTTGCTTGGAGGAGGGCACACTTGGTGAGGAGGGCGCACTGACAATAGGGAGGACTTTTAGAGCTCAGATTGTAGTGAGGTCAGTTTCAGTGGATAGCTACAACTCAGTATCAGAGTACTGCAGGAGGGTTTCTCCATTGGAGCTTTCATTCAACAGAGCGCTTCAATTCGATGGTCTAGACAACATTTGAGGAGGGCGCACCATCCTAGGGCATCTTTTTTAGTTGGGCTTGTGTTGCAGCTTGGTTCAAGCTGTTATTGTATCAGGTTCTTTTGTTTATTGTACTTGTTATATTCCACCTTCTATTCTCCACATATATACACTCATATTCCAAACTGGTTTTCCCCAGGGGGGGTTTATCCAGGGTCATGTTGACTAAAAATACCTGTGTTCATTTTCATGTATGCTAGTGTTTAGAACAACAATATTTTCAGCAGTAAAGATGTCTAGGTGTGTTACATATATTTTGGTATGCATGTGCTAACATCTCGGTGACAAAAACTACATGCTAGAGCACCTAAATGGCCTATGTAACCGTAACAAAACAACCAAGAAGTTCCTGAACAGTTTGCTGTTATAAAACAACAACAAACCTTTGTTTGACAGTTGAAACTTAGAGCCAACTTGAGGTCAAAGACAGACCTAGTTGGCAACTTTTTAGGACCTGGAAAATCTTCATTAACCACACCCATACGTTGTTTTCAGAAGTTGTAAATCGACGAACCTACTTCTTGAGCCGTTGCTATTTACTTGGGGCTTTCTAATTTGGTTTTAAGAGTCGTTGTGCACATTCTCGACTTTGCTAGGTGTTTTCCTTTGTAAATAAATCAGGGATGGAGTATATTTTGAAATTTGGGGTTGTCTAGACATTTATTAGCCACCCACGGACCATATACATGTTTTTGTAAATTCGCCTCCTATCAATTTCGCACCCATATGTTTTTCTCTATAAGTGAATATTAAAATTTACTTCCATACATTTTTATGTGCCGTGGGTTATCAAAAATCGTTCCAAAACGTTTTCCTACGTAGTGGGTTGTCGAATCTGCCCTCCAAACGTTTTTTACACGCTGCCGGTTGTCAAATTTGCCCTGCACATTTTCCCCTTAGTTGCTGGTTACTAAATCCGAATTTCCAAGGTTTCCCTTTCACGGTTGGTTGCCGAATCCGCCCTTTAACTAATTGTTTTGCCCATAGGTCGACCCATTCTGACTGGGCTTTCCTTTTTAGTCGACTTCCTTTCTTCATTGGACCGATAGTCATTCTTAGTCCACCCAATCCTCCCACACTTCGACTGGGTTTCCTTTTGGTCGGTTTGGCTCCCTTGGTCGACTTGACTTGGTTGACTTGCCTTGCCTCCGAATCGACTTGTCTTTCTTCCGACTCCTTTTTCGACTCGACTTGTCTTTGTTCCGACTTCTTTTCCGACTCGACTTTCGGGTAGTCAACTTCGTTTTTATTTGGGTTGACACGACTTGTGGATTGGTTGGTCGACTCTTTTCTTATCATCGAAGAGCTGAGGTTATAATTGTGTTTTACAGAGATTTCTGTGTTGGTGAAATGGTGAGACTATAAGCCTCCCGTTTATGGATCACTAACACCCCATCTGGGGGACTTAATAGTGTTTTTAGTCACATGTGCTTTTCTAGTTAAGTAATGTTGGTTGCCACCATAGTCCTACACTCTTACGAGACGTGAGTTTTGTATTCAATTTTCACATTTTGAATATTACAATCAGCTTGTCTTTGCAACTCCGTGATATGTTGTGCATGTACATATTTTTTTATTTATGAAAGTATTTGCTGATCATCTTTTAATGGAGAATCCTATGTAGTATGGATAAGAAAAACCGTTGGTTGGTGATACAAGGCCAAGGGGCCTAGCTTCTAGTGTTAATTTTTACCATTTTCAATAAAGGATAAACCTCAGATTTTGTACACAAGATAGAACTTTAATATTGTTGGAATCTAAGTTGCATGAAATGTGGAAACATGTTCTAATTTCAGAATGGGAATGCCTGGAAATGCAACCCCCCTTTAAATGGGTACGTTGGGGGAACATTGTATATAAATATAAATGAATAAATAAATATAAAGATTTTTTTAAATAACACATTATCTTGTAAGAAAATAAGAATGATGGGTTAATTTGTAGGTAGGTCTAGAAACGAATTAGAGGTTAATTTGTCTTCATTTTCCTTAGATTAGGGTTTCTAAACTTCCTATGGGTCCCACGCCCTGCATGGGCACTTGGGTGTTCCCGAGAAGTTTCTGCATTTCCATGAGTTTCCGGTATTGGTATTGGTATTGGTATCAAACATCTTCATTGAATAAAATTTTATATATTCTATATTTCTTGTCTATATTGTATGTGCAATTTTTACATGGTATTAGAGTAGTATTGAAGTCCTTGAACAAGTGGAGATCGGATTCAAATTTCTTGGAAGAAGAAATCAATGAGACACAGACAATAGAGGAAAACCCATCCTGATGCCTAACCATAATATAACGTGTCTAGGTAGACATGTGAATGAATGAGAAGAGTGTGCCCAAGCTGCGAACATAACATGACACAGGCAGAACTGGTACTTGCTCACATGAAAGACAGGAAACCAGACAGAGATACTCTAACCCTCCAGCAGATGAGACATGCGCCAGAACGCGTGAGAAGACTGTGAGTACTAGCATAAATCTTGATATCATTTTTGTAGGACAAAGTGGTGCTGCTCGAGATGTAGTTGTATGTAACGAATCTACCGTCAGAATTTTGGGGGCATGAGAAACCCACTCTGTAGACATATTTTTTTTTAGAGGAGACTCGTGCCCATGAAGAACAGGAAACTTAGGCAGAGACAAATTTGTGCAAACAAATTTTTTGTAAGGCCAAGTTGTGCCGACAGATGTGTTTATTTTTTTGAAGGTTTGTTTTCTCTGAGATTTTTCATTAAAAAATAAGGGCAGATATACACAATTAATTTCTTTTTAGAGGTTTCATACATGATTTTTCTTTTTACCTTTTTTGAAAATGGAATGGCATACAATGACCTTAGAAATATATAATGGGAGAAACTTTCACACATGGAAAGTAAAAATGCAACTTCTTTAAATGAACATATGCAGTGTTGTTAGTGGAATAGAAACAAAACCCATAGTGTATAAGTTTAGTGGAAGGGGTGATAAGAGATGACAAATCATATGCCAATATTGGTTTAGCAACATCCGACACTCAATTCCGCCATTTAGACTTGCAAAAAGCTCACAAGAAGTATGGGAACAATTGATAACACTGTTTGGGTCAAAATCTCATAAGCAATGTTTCTGTTAATAAGACAGTTTTTCCATTAAAATGACTAAAGATAAATCTGTCCATCCAGATTAATGCATTCAAGGCATTAATACAACAATGGGTAAAAGTAGGTGCAAAAGTAGAAGAAGATGAAGCTAAGACTGTTTTACTAAACAACTTGCCCTCCACTATAATAGCACTGTCTTTACACTAAGCAATGTTCCATCAGAGTCTTTAGAGACGATCATTTCAACTCTTACGGCAAAGGAAAATTGTGAGTGGAAAAGGTGAAGAAAAAGTCTTCTTTAGCAAAGGAAAAAACAAATGTGGAAACAAAGAAGACAAACATGAACACAAAAAAGGGTAGAACCTACAATTAATCTGGGAAATGAGGTCAAAGTTCAGTTTGGGCAAACGATGTACTCAAAGATAGAGAAAGAAAGGTTGAAAGGAGCTATATGGCTCGGAATTTAGAAGAAGAAGAACTAGATGAGGCAAAAGATGATTACTTCCAAACACCACCTCAAAGAAGACTGTTTTTTAAAATAACCACAGCTTCTAGCAGGGTACACGAGTTGGTTACACCATCTGTTAGGGTGAATTCAATCCTGCTTCAATTTTTTTACAATGACAACTATTTTGTATTATCAAAGAGGGGCTTTGACTGAACCAGACAGTCAAATTACAACTTGCAAGTATAATATTAAAAGTGTACGGAGGAAAACATGAGAAATCTCCTTTGCCAACATACAATCCAAAGTACATTGAAAATTCTCTTCTCTTTGATTTCCTACTATTGCTAATTTGACTACCTGTATTGTGTTTAAGAAAGTGTTCACACATCAAGATTGTTAGTTTACCTATTTGTCGGAGACTGTTTGCCTCCTGTTGTGAATATGGCATATCAGTGGCAGAGAGTCTCATGAGGATGTCTTGACTCATAGCCCCCCCCTTTTTTTTATTATCTATTTTGGCAATTAGGAATTACATTGGACTAGGAGGGTGCACTACTTAAGTTGTTGCATAAAAATATGTGGAGTGGGTGACATGGTACGTTTGAGCATGTGCCTACCCATGCTTGGCACATGTGGGGTGCACTACATGACTTAGTTACTTGGAGAAATGGGCTTGGCACGAGTTGTGATGTAAATACTTACCTTAGCACATGTGAGGTGCTCTAGTTAGGGAATATTCTCTTGGATGGCGCTAATGGGTTAAGGTGGATCTAGTCCTAGGGTTGGTGGAGTGTTCCCTTATACAGGGTTCTTTGGTAACCTCCCCCTCTATAAAAGAGTATGAGGGTCATATTACTTCATGGTATTGTTTTTGTTTTTGTGTTTGAGAGCTTGTGAGAAGCCAATTTGTTGTTATGTAATCTTATTTTCTGAGCAATAGAAAGATGTGTGATTGCTGGAGTAGATGAATGTCAAATCTGATTTTTCAGATCTGATATATCTTTTGTTTACTACTAATTTAGCATGCAGATCTGATTTTTTTCCAGATTTGATTTTTGTTTACTATTAAGCTGATTTAATAAACAATTGGGCTGGTGCTGGGCTGACTTAGCATGCTAATCTCTGATTTTTAAGATTTGATTCATATTCTATGTAGCCGACTAGAGGGAGCTTCCAACTTCACCCCTTGGAAATGCAAGTTGCAGATGCTAATGGAGGAGATGGATCTCTGGAGCATAGTTGAAGGGAAGGGTACATTTCGTACATATCCCCAAGAGTTGGCTTATAATGAAAAGAAAATTTCTAAGGGGAAGAGGATCATCTTGGACTTTGTAAAGGATCACCTAATTCGTCACATCATGGGCAAATCGGCGAAAGAGATGTATGAGGCATTGACTTGTCTTTATTAGACTGCTAATGTTTTCTGGAAGTTTCCGTTGAAGAATAAATTGACCCATGCTCGCATGAGTAATAAAGAAACTTTAGCCAACAATTACTGGATGAAGGTCACCGAGCTTAGAGATTAGCTCTTTGCGATTTTTATGAAGATTGATGATGAGAAGTTAGTGGCCATTGCGCTAAACAATTTCTTACCACAATGGAAGCTATTATGCAAGGTTATTGTGATAAAGAGCACCTATTGAATTTTGAGAAGCTTTGGGATGCATTTGTTCAAGAAGAAATAACACGTGAGACAATTGCAGCCAAAATTGATGAAGTTCAAGACCTAGCTTTCACCTCGAGGGTGAAGAAAGATAGAGAGAAAAAAGGACCCAGGAAGGGTAAGGAACAAGGGACATGCTCTTCCAATCATGGTATGAAGGACTTGAGCCCTGTGACTTGTTTCAGATATCACAAGAAGGGACATTATGCGAGCCAATGTCTAGAGAAGAAGAAAGGGAAGGGGAAGAAACAACAAATGTAGTTTGTAGAGAGTGCAGAGACTAAGTTGGAGTAGATGAGTTAGTATCCAAGCTGAAAATATTCTCTTCTATGGTTTCTTGCTTATCCACCAAAACTAGGTTTGGTGTTGGTTGGTGGACAATGAAGTGTCGTGGCACATGACCTTTAACAGAGATATCTTCAACAAGTTTCATGAAAAATATGTAGGCATGCAAGTGGAGTTAGGTGATGATGTTGCATATATAGTTACGAGAATCAACATCTCCTTCTGGATGCCTGCAGGTAATGTTCTTGAGTTGCGTGATTTTCTTTTTGTACATGGTTTGATGAAGAATCTTTTCTTTGTTTCAACTATCATGGATTTGAAGCGTTTAGTTGAGTTCAATGATCAACAATACACTATTAGAGATTGCAATCAAGAACATGGTCGATTTTTGGCGAAATGAGTGCGAGAAATTGACCTTTACATGCTACTTGCTAATACATTGAAGCATGAAGCTCTAGTGCATGAGAGTGGCAAGTTGAGCGAGCCTTTTTGTTGTTGAGGAAAATGCATAGCAGGGATGGTGAGATGTTGTGATAGAGTATAACTCCATTCTCAAGACTGATATCTAGGAAATAGTTCCAAGACCAATTAGTGGATCAATGATTGATCCCAGATAATTGTTCAAGATCAAACATGCGGCTAATGGGAGCATTGAAATGTACAAGGCTTGATTTATTGCTAGAGGATTCTCTCTGAAGGAGGTAGTTGATTATGATGAGACTTTTGCTCTAGTGGCAAGGTATACTTCTATAAGAACTGTTATGTCTTTAGTATCATGCTTTGTTTGGCCTTTATACTAGATGGATGTAAGGACTGCTTTTCTAAATGTTGTTATTGAAGAAGTATGCATAAATCAACCAAGAGGTTTTGAGGTGCATGGGTGAGATACCCATGTTTTTAGGTTGAAGAAGGCCCTTAATGGATTGAAGCTAGTGTTTTTAAACTCGGTGCACTCAGACTTGGACTCGGTTGAGTTGATTGAGTTGACCGAGTTTACCATAAACCGTCTTGATTGGACCCTTCGCTTGGTTGGGGACCGATTTGGTACTGAACCGGTCCAACTCGACTGAGTCCATACCTACTCAATTGAGTTGGTCATCTTCCTCACCATGCACAGTTTGAGGAAAAGTTAAATTTAAAAAAAAATTCAATCTAAACCCTAAATCCTATAACCCTATACCCTAAAAACAAACTATATATAAACCCCCCCTGCCACATCCATTTGTCTCACACCTACTAGTACTGCTACTACAGTTGTAGATGTCCCTAAGGAGTTGGACGATTCTGAAGACTCTGAGCTAGAGGATGATCTTGTAGCTCATGCCGAGGATCCCATTTCTAGTAGTGGTGATAAATTTGATGGTTGATCATGTTGATCAATGGTTTGTAGTAGGTCAGTAGCTTTTAGCATGTTTTTTGGACTCTAGAGGCCATTTAGAGCCTCACTGATTTTGTACTTTGTTTTTGATATTTATTGCACTCAATGCCATTTTGATATATTCAACCTTACATGGTGTTATCCCCATTTTGTAGATAACTAAGGAGATCATGTCTCGAGGCCCTCAGGCTGCAGATATGGAGTGTCGAGAGACTACATGACCAACATTGTCCTTTTTCACAGATGGAGACCATTCTCACCACTACAGAGGTCCCAGATTTTTAGATGGCATCCACCACATCAATTGGCTTCCAGAAGGCAGTGGGCCTTGCTCCATGAGGTACAAGTCAGTATTATGGTGAGCATCATTTCAATATTTAATCCATTTGAGTATGTTGTACTTAGATTTGCTCTAGATTTCATGATATATGCTTGGACATTATGCCTTTTTCTTTGCTTCACCTTGGTGGTTGACATTGTACCCTAGTAAGTGGTCTTCCTTGGGGATGGGTTTGCTACTAGGAACTCCCTTGAAGAGCCATTGTACCGTTCCCGACCATACTGACCACTTTCCATCACTATTTCCCCCCATTTCCTTATCTCTTGGGATTTTAGGGTGTATTGACCCAAGAAGGGGTTGTCCCTCATTCTATGGGA
>SNQJ01S0046239.1:0-10250 GCA_010110895.2 Picea sitchensis | reverse complement strand
ATCACATTTCATCATTAATATTATTAAACACATGCATAAAATCCCTAATACATCAATCAATAGCTCAAAGACGTTACACAAGCTTGCAATACAAGTCTGGGGAAAAGGACAAGGCTTCCTATTGGGCTAGTGTCCACAGAAAAAGGCAAGTTCCCAAAAGACCTCTTCCAAGCCATGTAAGTGGGTGGTGTGGTCAGGGGATGTCCAAGCATGCGGGTGCAATGATGGCCAAGGGTGCAAAGATATTACTTGTGGGTGCCTTTGTAGAAGGCGAGCTGTCCCTGTCATGGATGCATTTTTTCCAAGCTATGCCGGGGTGCCTCTGGTGGGACATCCTCTTCTTCTCTGGTGCAAAGACTTTGATCAACCTATGTCCTGTCTCTGCCCCCTGATGGGGTCTCAACATCCATCTGGTGGGCTCTTCAGCCCCATGGAGGTCCGAATTGATCATCTCCCCATGTGTACTGGTCCAAATGGTACCTGTTCGTCGGGTATGGTCCTGCACATTAAAGGCTACGCCCTCCATGGGCTCATTAGTCCATGGCAATGTCAATCACATTTCATCATTAATATTATTAAACACATGCATAAAATCCCCAATACATCAATCAATAGCTCAAAGACGTTACACAAGCCTGCAATTCAAGTTCGGGGAAAAGGACAAGGCTTCCTATTGGTCTAGTGTCCACTGGAAAAGGCAAGTTCCTAGAAAGACCTCTTCCAAGCCATGTAAGTGGGTGGTGTGGTCAGGGGATGTCCAAGCATGCGAGTGCAATGATGGCCAAGGGTGCAAAGATGTTACCTGTGGGTGCCTTTGTAGAAGGCGAACTGTCCTTGTCATGGATGCATTTTTTCCAAGCCCATTCTTGCCTTTATTCCTTTTATTCTTTTATTTGCTTTTTTGTTCAAAAACTAATCAGGGGACCTTGCCTTGGCATGGTGACCAGAACTGACAGCGTTACCCACAAGTACTTTTGCAGAGATGAGAAGGCTGGCTCGTGATGAGACCCCCTTTCCCTTGGCCATGCAACCAAGAGTCACTGCCCTAGCGTGGTAACCAGCTGGTGGCAATGTCATACTGCTAGGTACCCATGGACTTAATAGGCTGGCTCATGACGAGACCCCCTATCCTCTGATTAGGTCTTGTTTTATTATTTTTTTCGGGTCCCTCTTGTTTTTTGTTGAGAAGCTTTTTATTGCTTTCTCGGGGATCCTTGGGCAAAGCATCTCGAGGTTCATTTTTTAGGCTTTTGTCTTTTACCATCTTGCTTTTCCCTTCTGGGCCTTTAGCCCCTTCTTCCCACGAGGTAAGGTGCAGTCTTGAAATAGGTCAACCCAATCCCTGGACAAGGGGAATGGGATAGGTGAGCGGGAAACAAGATGTAAGAGTGGTGCTATGATGGGAGCAGACGATGGCTTTTTAGAAATCCCCCCAGTGGCAAACCAAAACCTACAGACACAGGCTTGCTAGGGCACCCTGTCAATCCCCCCAAACATGGTCAAGTGAGCAAATGTAAGATCCAAGCAGTCGTTAGAGATAAAAGGAATCAGATGCATATATTTAAAGGTTTCAATGATCAAAAGTGACACATACAATGATACCTGGACCAATTACCTCATGGAGCAAGAACTTCTGATACAGGACCAATCCGATGGTGATGGATGCTGCTGTTGCTGTCAAGACAAAAATGATGGGAGAAAAAGATGGGCTCTCCAGGGCCATGCTCAGGTCAATCTTGCTCTCGGTACTCCATGTCTAGGATCTGTGGGCCTCGAGACATGATCTCCTAGTTATCCCTAAAAAGTGGGGATAACAGGCTGCATTAACCCTAGGTAACTAAGCCTAACTAGCTTCTAAACTAACCCTAGACTAGGCCTGAATTTCAGCTCTAACCCTCTACTAACCTAGGCGCATCCTTTGAGCCATTTACAAGTGATTTGTGTTGGATAATTTTGCTGATATAGGGCTTGGTTTGCTACAGCCATAAGTCTGATAACTTGACTGCAGAAACCCTTATATAAAACCACTTAGAACTTGTGCTTTAACCATCAAAATTTGCTAGAAGTTTGCCAACTTGTTCTATTTGGTTTAAGGCAATTCTTGGGTGGTTTCTTTACGGATTTCATTGGCTGATTTTACCGCTGTTGTAACATTTTTCTACAGCCATAAGGCTGATAATATCTCTGCAGTAAGCTTTTATTTCAGCCCTGGTATTTGTGCTAAGGTTGTTGCTTAATCATTGGTGAGTTGAGCTAGCTTCCACTAGCTTTATCTCTTGTTTATTTATCACATACTTAGCACTTATTTTGCAGCCCTTCTTATCTTTATGGAGCTGATATATATCATTTATTGTTGCTGCAAATTAGGGACAGCAAGATTAACTTGCTTTTCCAACTAACATATTACACTATATGCTTGGTTTTCCTTGTGTCTCGGGCAAGTATTCACACTTGACAAGTCGCTCAACTTACTTGGCAACCCTTGGACCTTCCCAAGACTTCATTTCAACCCTTTCACATCATTTAGATTTGACCTCTAGGGACTTCATTTCCATCTTTCCTCCATCTTCATCTCATTCCCCCGAGGGTCACCGAGATTCCCCCCTTAAGGTGACTACCTCACCTCTAAGGTGACGGTGACATCTGCCTAAGGTGATAGCGGGTAGGTGACCTCTTAGTTGTCGCCATTTATTGGTTGGGTCGGGCTTTGCCCAACCTGTAACTTGTGCGATAACACATGGTATACACATAATTTTTCTCTAATGGTTTGGAATCTTTAAAATATATTTTTTTCATTAAAATTTAAATATTTATGTATTTTTAAGTAAACCAAGTCATTAAATTCAAACCGGTCTGAGTCATGGCCGAGTTCAAGTTGATTCTGAGTTGGCCTGAGTTTTAAAGCATTGGTTGAAGTAGGAACCATAGGATTGGTACTCAAGGATTGATGAGTACGTATTGAATTTGGGCTTCTCGAAGACTTGTTTAGAGTTTAATCTTTTTTATTTGTTTGATAAATCTAATCTACATATCTTGGTTATGTATGCAGATGGCTTGATTCTTATAGGAAGTTTGGAGTAGTGCATTGTGTGGTGGTGCAAGAAGAAATTGACCACCAAATTTAACATGAAGAATATTGGTCTTCTGCATTACTTTTTAGGTCTAGAGGTTTGGAGGGTGTAGGAGAGGTCTTCCTTGGGCAAGGGAAGTATGCTTTGGAGATTTTGAAGAGATCTCAATTGCTTGATTTCAAACCCTTGGCTACAATTATGGTTTCAAATTTGAAGTTAACTTGTGACGAGGATTTTGATTTGGTTGATCCTACTTTGTACAGGTTGTTAATCAGATCCTTGATGTACCTTGTGAAAACTAGGTCAAACATATGCTATGCTGATAATGCCTAGCCAGTTTATGGTTGAACCTCGCGAAGGTCATTGGAAAGATGGTAAGCATGCACTCAAATACTTGAAGGGAACAATTCATTATGGCATGTGGTATATACGAGATAGTGAATTACTACTCCATGTATTTGTTGATTTGGACCGGGTAGGAGATGCAACCACACTAAAGAGTACTTCTGACTGTTGTTTCAGTTTGAGATCAAGGATGTTTCGTTGGTTTAACAAGAAGCAAGCGACAATTGCACTTAGTTTAGTGGTAACAAAGTATATGGTAGCTTGTTTTGCTAATTGTGAGGCCATTTGGTTTTGCAAGTTGCTTGGGGATTTGGCCGATTAGATGTTGGAGCCCATAGCAGTTTATTGTGACAATTAGAGTTGCATCAGAATCTTTGAGAATCTAGTTTTCAATGATTGCTCCAAGCACATTGATATTTGGTACCATTTTCTAAGAGATAGTGTATAGAAGGGAGCAATAGTTCTTGACTACATTCTTATAGATTTGTGTCTTGGTGATGATTTGACAAAGCCTGTGGCAAGGGGGAAGCTGGAGATGCTGAGGGAGAAGCTTGGTGTGATGGAGAACACTTTTCTCGCAAAGAGAGTGTTAATTTACCTGTTGCTTAGAGAGTTTGACTCTTGTTGTGAGTATCTTGCGTCAATAGGAGAGAGTCTCGTGAGGGTGTTTTGACTCACGCCCCTTCTCTATCTATTTTTTCACTTAGGAGTTACATTGGACAAGGAGAGCACACTACTTAAGAAGTTGCATAAAACTATATGGAGTGGGTGACTTGGCAAGGGGGAAGCTGGAGATGTTGAGGGAGAAGCTTGGCGTGATGGAGAATACGAAATTTCTAAAACCTAGTTCACTTTTCAATTAATTAACTGATTTATGTAGGTTTTCTCTTCACAAAAATAATATGTACAACAGAAATAATAACCAGTATTTAAACAGTAAAGAATAACATCAATCACAACACTTGTACACACTTGTTTTTGGACAATCGTCCCTAGAAAAACCCCGGAGGGAAAACCAGTGCAACAGATTTGTAGATTTTATTAATATGCAGGAAAATATAGAGATCTCTTACAAGGATAAATCGGCCTCAGCCAATAGCTTAACCATCTTAGAAAAACCCTCAACAGAATCATACGACCCGATTAGAATCCTCCAAAATGAAACAGAGGCAAGAAAGGTGAGCCTCTGCGTAATCGTACGACCCTCCTGTGTCACCCTTGCGTCACTCTTTACGGCCCTGTCAGATATGAAGTATACCTCTGCGATTTGGTGAAGAAATGAGTCGATTCACCAATCAATGTCTCCTCTGTCCTCCTACAAAAACTCTCCCAGCAAACCTGCAATTCGATCTCTCTCAAAAATCGAATCCTCTTTCTCAAGTGCGCCCCCTAGCCAAGTCATCAATCTGCTCATATACTTTGTTGAGTGAGTGAAACCCTAATCTCCAAAGTGATGGAGGGCTGAGATCTGCTCTCTCCATCAAGATGAGACCAATGGTCAAGATTAAAAGACCACAACTTAAATTATTTTTCACTTTAACCTTAGAATAGGTACTCAATAAAGTCAACTGAAGATTATAACACATCAAGAGTTCTTTTCCTAAGTTAGACTTAGGAAAACATTTAGTTAATCAACTCAGCCTAAGTTTCATTGTCCTCCATCATGCTAGGACGCTATAAGGATGATAGAAGACCTTCCTTGCTACAATTTCAATAGAGAAAACTTTTCTCGCAAAGAGGGAGTGTTAATTTACCTGTTGCTTAAAGAGTTTGACTCTTGTTGTGAGTATCCCGCATCAGTGGGAGAGAGTCTCGTGAGGGTCTTTTGACTCATAGCCCCTTCTCTATCTATTTTTTCACTTAGGAGTTACATTGGACTAGGAAAGCACACTACTGAAGAAGTTGCATAAAAATATATGGAGTGGGTGACTTGGCATGTCTGGGCATGTGCCTACCCATGCTTGGCACATGTGGGGTGCACTACACGAGTTAGTTACTTGGAGAAACGTGCTTTGTGCGAGTTGTGATTTAGCTACTTACCTTAGCACATGTGAGACGCTCTAGTTGGGGAAGGTTCCCTTGGAAGGCACATGAGTGGGTTAAGGTGGACCTAGTTTTTAGGGTTTAGTGGAGTGCTCCTTTCTAGAGGGTTCTTTTGTAACTTTTCCCCGTCTTTTATTCAATAAAAGAGTATGATGGGTGCATTACTTCATGGTATCGTTTTTGTTTTTGAGGGCATGTGAGAAGCCGATTTGTTGTTATGTAATATTATTTTTGAGTAAGAGAAAGATATCTGATTGTTGGTGCAGATGAGTATGCGGATCTGATATATCTTTTGACTACTGTTGATTTAACATGCGGATCTATTTTTTTTCCCAGAACTAATTTTAGTTTACCATTGAGCTGGTTTAATAAACGGATGAGCTGGTTCTGAGCTTAGTTAGCATGCTAATCTGATTTTCAGACCTGATTCATATTCTGTGTAATGTTGGGCTTCTGCTGAGCTAATTGAGTTTCCAGATCTGATTTTCAGACTTCATTTTATTAGATCTAGTATTGTGTTAGTTTTCAGGGTTACTTTGAAAGTGTTTACAACATGCTTTGAGGTGCTTCATGTGATGTGGGGTGCAGGGTGTATGGATGACCCTTGGATGTTCCGTGATGGACATACACATGTGAGGTGGCCTGCTCATTGATTGCTAGGCCTTGTGTGGGTGCTTGTGTTGCTTTCTTCCTTGAAGTGTTGTAGACGTAGACAACATGATGACATTCTTCATGATGTGTAGATGGAGAGTGGGTGGCTTGCTTGGAGGACGACTTTTCTTGGAGTAGGAGTGTTGGGCATCTCGGAGGAGGGAGTTGAGGCTTGGATGGCTTGGGTACACTTAGTTACTTTCATGGATGCTTGTGCTTGACTTGAGGAGGCGTGGGTTGAGGGAGTGATCATGTAGGTGTGGTGGACCCACGAGAGTACATGGCGTAGGAGGAGCGTTGGAGCCTTTGGAGGCTTGTGGAGGTGGAGCGTTGTACCTTTTTGAGGAGCGATATTGCTATGGAACCTTGCTTGTTGGACATCTTTGCCTTGGAGCTTTGCACGTGTCACTTGTAGAGGGAATGCTTCACATGTGGGACTGTGGGCCTATCTCCTTGTGGATAGGTAGTTTGTGGTGGATTGGGACCACTTTATATTGTTGAACTCACTTACCTCTCATATAAATAGAGGAAGGAGAGAGTTCATTCTTACATTCATTTGTCACACTTGTATTAGAGATGTGAGGAGCGAAGTGCACTTCTTCCTCTCTTTTGCACTCCTCTTTGTATTATCTCTCTTTGTCTTGGTGCACTAGGGTTCTTGGAGAAGTTCAAGGGTATTCTAGGGTTAGGGTTTCACCCCAAGGAGGAAAAGAAGCTAGGGTTTGTCACAAAGCATAGAGGGATAAAAATAGCATTGTATCTTGTAGCTCTTGTGAGAAAAGAAGACTAGGGTTTTGGAAACTCTCGTGCTACTTGTTATGCTTGTTGAGGAGGAGAAGAGAGAGGTGTTTTGCTTGAGCCAAGGAGGACTTGTCAGTGATAATGCTAGCTTGTCAAGGATTCTTGGTGGAGTAACCAGCTTTGGTTAGGAGTGATTCCTAGCTAGGAGTTGGTGGCAAGGGTTTTCTTGGTTTACCTAGCTAGGGTTTGGAGAGCTTGAAATTGTACCAGCTTGCAATATGCTAAGAGTATGTACATTTACTTCATCCCTTATATATAAATGAGGTGTTTCAGCTGTACAATAATTGTGTACTTTCAGATTTGATTTTCAGCTTGTATTGTCTTCTTGATAGGGTAATTTCCAGCACTTGTTGTTCATGCTAATTTGACATAACATAGGGCTTAAATTGTTAAGTGATTTAACATATATCTTGAAGATAAGGGGAGCAGATTTACTTCTGTAATAAAGTTACTTCAGATCCGTTATGTGCGTGGAAAAATGTGCCCTAAGGGCTGTAACTTGTTGCAATTGAAGTACACTTGCCTAGTATTTTTTCTGTTGTGCGGCCTCATGATTTGGACTGAAGTGAAGTGAAGTATTTACTGCTGTCCATTGCTGTAATTATATATTTCAGACCAGCCATAAGGCTGAAATCTCTCAGGGATTAGATTCAGGAAACCTCCATTGAGAGGTGAAATTTCAGATTTGCATTAATTGTTCTATGTCCGAAATTTCTACATATTGGGTGCTGGTGAAATGATCTAACCTTTTGATATGCGGTGTCTACACTCTTGAATATTGCCTACAATGTTTTGGTGTTTGCAGATTTGAAGTTTTGATAGGCATTTTTAGCTATATTGATTAAGTTCTATGAGTGCAGATTGTATGTCATGAGATGAAAATTTCAGCAAAGATTCATCTGCAAAACATAACTGAACTTTATTTAGAACTTCAAATGTATAACCATATGTAGCTAGTAGGGATTGGGCAATGGGAACCCTTCACTTTGTTTTGATCTGCTTCACTTTCCCTTTTGTACTTTCTTCCTCTTGTAAGTGGCGGGGAACTGAAATAGGGCATTTGTTCTCTCAACATTCCTGTATATGATGTGCCAAGGGTGCTTCCTTTTATTTTGGCAGAGATTTGCCTCTTCTCTTCTTTTGTTAGTGTAGCTGCTTGTGGGGTTTCAGTCTAGACTTCTATAGGTTCTTCCTCCTTGGCTTGAGTTTGATTCGCTTCTTCTCCTCTATCCTCATGTGTTTGATCATTCAGCTCATTTCTTGTTGTTGCTTCTGTCTCCCCAGATATCAAAGTTACCTTATCCTCACCATCTATTTTGACTTCTTGCACCTCCTGGTTCATTGAATCAATTTTCTTTGAGTCAGGAACATGTTGGTGTGCAGTGTTTTTCACCAAGATCTCCTCATCTGTAATCAACTCTAACCTTTTGAAGCTGTTTACCACAATTGAGTTTGGGGCCTTCTTTTTCTGTGAAGAACCTTGTCCTTTCCAGGTTGCAAAGATGCATTCTTCCTCTTACCCGTGGATTTGGAGATTACTTTTTGAAATCCTTCTTTCTCTTGGGTCATGGTGGGGGGGATTTTCTTCGGGCAATTTTTAGCGAAGTGGCCATATTCATGGAAAAGTGTCCATATTCATGGAAACGATTACAATTGAAGGGAAGTTGCTCATAATCCAATTGTTGTATGTGAGTCCAAATGTCTATTTGAAGTTCTATTGCCTTCAGGAGGGCTTTTTCCAGGTTGAATTCTACATGGATTTGGGTGAAGGTGCACATGCCTGAATGTGGTTCATCCCTATCTAGATATCTTCCCAACTTGTTTCCCATTATCTTGAGTGATTCACTATCCAGAAGGTTAAGGGGGAGATGTAAGAACCTTACACACACTGGAATTGTAGCAGGAGTCTCCTCCTTCAGATCAAAGTTTAGGGACCATTTATTCATATATAGATTGCTGGCTCCTAAAATATAGGGCCTGCTACAAAAGACAAAATATCTGTCCTTCTTTAGCTAGAAATGAAATCGATAAAAACCCTTACAATAGAAGTAGAATTGTAGTCTGCCTTTTAGGTTGGGATCCTATCTAGTATCTTAATGAATCTTGCAGATTTGTTTGAAGCCTTTACTTGCTTAGTTGAGATAGAGACCAGTGCTTAGAAGGCCTCACTAGACTCTGAGGAAATACCCTTTGTTCTCACGGAAGCCATAGCATGCATGTAGATGATAGCAACAGGAAACTGGGATTTGTGGGTCGTTGCAAACAGATTGTAATCAATACGAGGGCGGTGCCTCTCGATTTCAGCACCTGCTTCACTGGAAACTTCAGCTGGTGATTCTATGGCGGCTAGGGTAAACCCTAGCTGCAGGCAGAGGAAGAACTTTGCTTCTTCATTGCATCTCTATGATCTGATCTCAAATTCTATCCTGCTTCATTATGAAGAGATGGTGAGATGTTTTGCTTTGGTGGATTCACGCTTCAATAAGAAGAGATGGCAATAAGATTGCTTAGGTGGATTCCAGCTTCAGTAACAAGAGATGGCAAGATAGTTGCTTAGGTGGGATGTAGATGAATTCTGCCTTCAAAAATGGATGATATGATACTTTGATGGAGCACTAACACAGGGCCCAGGATCTGGAAAGATGAGCAACTGAGATATAAAATAGTAGTTTCTTATATTATCATTGTTACCATCTTTGTAAGATTTTGAATCTTTGAAATATGGGGGGTTAGATAGTTAAAAAATTAAAATACTATTCGTGTTAAGGACTGTTCAAGTGTTAACACTCCAATACTAAAGTTGATGCAATGAAGTCTCATTATTATTACGTGATTTTGATAAAGAGTTTTTGGCGATAAGTTGTCATTAATTAATAAAGTGGTTAAAGCTATTAGGTAGCACAATGTGATGTCCCGTTCCCTAGAGTAGGCCATCAGAGAGTGACTTAGTAGTCTATGTGTTCCTGTAGACTATAGTCAGGCACAAACAGGGAACAAGAGGGAGAAATAAGGGTGAATTGATGGCTAAACAATGAATTAAGCCAAAATACTTAGGAAAAGTCACTTAAGCCTAAGTCAACGAAGAATTAGAATGAAAAGGTGCTAAAGGGGGACTTAATTACTTAATTATTCACCTTAGGAGCTAAAGTGCCTAGCTTAAGTGAGGTCAATGGTGAATTAGGTTGGGAATGATATAAAGGGAGGAATTTGACCTAATTCCTCATTATGCATTGTTATGATTTGATGTTGAGAGTTCCCAGAGGAGGAAGAGAGTCGACCTTACTATTTTGTGGATTTCTGGAGGAAACCACCACCATTGATCGGTTTCGGTGTTGAGAG
>SNQJ01S0046238.1:68403-86027 GCA_010110895.2 Picea sitchensis | reverse complement strand
GCACATCTTGGTCCCTTTGCTGCCACAACGTAGTCCATTGTATGTATTTGTCCTCATAGCTCCCCACGGGATAATATTGTTCCTTGATGGCATCTCAGAAAGAATTCCAAGTGGGTGTGGCTGAGAACAGAGAGGGTTCCCCCTTGCCCTATTGCTCCGAGTAGGTTTCCCACTAGTCCTTGACATGGGGGGCGACTTTGAGGAGTGCAAAAATAATCCTTTCTTGGTCGAAAAATTCATGAACCGAGAAATATCCTTCTAACATATTCAACCATATATCTACGACATCTGCATCTATTTGGCCCTCAAATAAGGGAATGTCAAAGTTTGCTTGTACCTTAAAAGGAGTGGCACCTCCAGGGTGGCTGTTGGATGTCGATGCGCTGCTAGTGGGAATCCGTTGAAGAATCTGTGAAAGTTGTCCATCATCGTGTTCCTTTATTTCTTGAGGGCCTCCTCGAGCAAAATTTTGATAGGATCTCCTGCTCCCTCATATTTCTTTTCTTCCCCCATGGGCGGTCGTCGGGGTTTGCGAAACTGATCTTGCAAAGGTTCAACCAGATTGAGCCCCAACTCCTTATACCCCGACTTCGTTGGGGACATGCAAAAAAAGATCGAGAACGAGTAGACCGCTCTGATACCACTGATCGATATTTATGTAGGAACACAATGAAATACAAAAATACACATAAACACAGAGATGCAGCAGAAAGAAGACTTCATTTCATTAATAACAAATGATTGAAAAATGCCTACAGACATAATGGAAATAAACTAGCTAGGGCGCTGGTAGCTTGTCTCTAAGAAGAGATGTGGCGGCTACTAGCCTCTGAAATTCCTATTACAATGATTCTCAAAGGCCTATATATTACTGAGAAACAATGGAAAAACCTAAACATCCAAAAACCTAACCCTAAGAGACGAAACGCCAGAATATGGGCCCCGTTGGGGTAAATTGGTACATCAATTTCCCGGGGTCGTAACTTTGGCATACTATCTCCGTTTGATGCACATGATACATCGTTAGAAAGATCTTTTCGAGGACTACACTGCTGACAACGAATATCAAGTCTAGAACAAACTCATATTCGCTGGAGCATTCATGCCCAAAAAACATCGTTTAGGGCCTCAAAACAGTTCCGGAAGTTCAGGACCCAAAGAACTGCTAAAAATAGTAAATTGTGATACAATTAAGGAAACTAAAAAACTGAAAGAAACAATGGTGTGGGTCCAAGTGGATTAGGCAGGTGGCCACCAATATCCACCTGGATCAGCCAATTCCCTAGAGGGACTATATCGGACCCTCAAAAGTTCCCAAGTATTTTCCTTAGTTGAAATGCTTGGGGATATGATACTCAATATCCCAGGTTCCTGATGCCCTGGTGGGTCGATACACCATTGGTATGATACCTTGGATACCAGATATCAGAAATATGAAGTGTTGATATCGGACATGTTGTAGATACCCAATACTCGATATGTGGGACATATTGGTACCGACGGTGCCCATCGAGCAGATGTCCTGGTGGGCCGGTGGCCATGCCATCTCTTGCATTATATTCCATGTCATCCAACACACATGGAAGAGGTCCACGTGGATTCCACGTCAGCTTGAAAGACCTCTACAGAGGGGAAAATTGCAAGAAATTTCAAAAAGGAATAACTTTTTCTTTGAGCTCAGAATTGGGAAAATGAATAGTCATTGGAAAGATATCAAAGAAATAAATCTAGTTGTGGACCCATAAAATTGTTTCGAGCAGTAGATATTTCAGTCAACCGGTATGAAGATGACTGATGACCTTAAGGAAACATAAAAATTGTATAATTTTTTACAGTCATTTTTCAAGAAATGTGTATACATGCTATTCTTTTTGTCTAATACAAATTATGTTGCATGCACACTTTCTTGCATAATTAAGGGTATACAATATCAATTCAATTTAATAATGTAGATTCAAGAAATGGAGGAAGGAGAGGAAGCCTTCAATCATGAGAGAGATGCAAAAGGTCAAAATATCAATGTTGGAAATGAAGAGACACAATCTAATGGTTAGAGGAGCAAAGTGGAACCATAAAAATTAATAGAGACCGTGAGAAGTTCGAGAATAGAAGTGCAGAGTTACAAAGAAGACAATGAGAAGATGATGAAAGAACAAAACCAAATAAATTCCCAAATGACGCAAATCCTAAATCAGTTGCAGAAGCAAGCAATAAATGGATCAGGTTCAAGACATGGGGAAGAAGGTAGACATCATGAAAGAAGAGATAAACTACATAAGAGTCGGTCTTTCAAGAAGTGCTAGTAGAGTCCATAGACATCACTCACCTCCTTACTCAACAAGGAAATTTTGTGTGTATGAAGACTCCATAAACAATCCAGAAGTGTCACCTGTTAGGCATCAAAGAATAAGAAATGAGTGGTTTCGTTTGCAAGGAGAGTTGAGGAAGCTTAAGCCATCATTCTTTGATGGTGAAACAAAAAGGGAAGATGATGTTGAAGCTTGGTTACTTGGAATCAAGAAGTATTTTCAGTTTCACAACTACTCCTCTAATATAGAAGCTAAAATTGCCACCTACCATTTGCATGGAAAAGCTTCTATGTGGTGGGATCAGTTGAACCAAGTGGAGCACATTAATGAGAGTAGGATCACTTGCAAGCAGTTCAAGAGTTATTTTCAGAAATAATATCTTTCATAGCACTACTATGACAAGAATATGCAAGATTTATTTGAAATTAAGTTGGGGAGCATGACCATGGAAGAATATGGAAAGAAGCTCTTGGTATTGTTGAAGTACATGGGATTGATCAAGGATGAGAAGGTGAAGATACAAATGTTATTGAGTGGGATTTCGTCATTTTATAAAGAGAATATTCAATATGATGAGCCCAAAAATTTGGCAGAGACCATTATAAAGGGTAAGTTCTTATATGATCAAGGCAAGGGTATATAATCTTTGCAAAAGTATTGGAGGGATAAGAAGAAGGAGAAATATAATCAGAGAAGGAAAGGATTCATACCTCCTTTCAACATAAACAACCCTAATAAAAATAAACAAGATCGGACTACTAAGGATGAATCCAAGAGGGAAGATTCCTTGGGAAAAAGGGGAATACCACCAATCAAATATTGGGGATGCAAGGAAGATCACATGTACAAGTATTCCCCCCACCGAGAAGACAACATTAAGACCATGCACAACATCCTTTAGCATCCTACATGCTAAATTGGGAATATGAACTTTAGCACATCATACCATCCATGGTAGGAAGACAAAGAATATATGCATCCTTAGAAGATTGAAAAGTAGAATACCAATCCCAAATGATCGAAGTTGAAGGTAAGATAATTAATAATCCTGTTGCTATTTTAATTGAATTAGGAACAAGCAATTGTTACATTGATCTCAAAGAAGTGGACATATTTCATTTGGAGAAAAGTAGGCTCGAAAAGTCAAGTTTGGGTCAACTATCCACTAGAACCAAAAGAAGGATCAATGATATAGTCAGGGGCTGTCCAATTAATCTAAATGGAGTAAATTCAGTTGATGATATTAATATCATACCATTAAGATCCTAAGACATCCTAATTGGAATGGATTGGTTGGAAAAGCATCATGCTATCCTAGATTGTCATGACAAGACATTTACATCTCTTGATGAAGAAGGAAACCAAAGCATTGTGAAATGGATTCTGAGACCCATTTCTATAAGGGACATTTCAGCCTTACAGTTGAAGAGATGTTTGAGGAAAGGATGTCAATTGCATATAGCTCATGTGGAGGAAACAAAAATACAAAATGAACAAGCCTTGAATATTTTTCAATATTTCAAGAGTTTGAAGTTGTATTCCAAGAAATACCAGGATTGGCATCAAAGAGGGAGATATATTTCTCTATCGATTTAGTACCAGGAGTTTTCCTAGTGTCAAAAACTCCTTACAGAATGAGTACAAAAAAATTAAAAGAACTGCAAATGCATATAGAAGATTTGTTGAAGAAATGGTATATACACCCAAGTGCTTCACCTTGGGGAGCAACGATATTCTTTGTGAGAAAGAAGGATGGAACATTGAGGCTGTGTATGGACTTTAGGTAGCTAAATAAAGTGATGACGAAGGACAAATACCCTCTACCCAGAATTGATGACCTATTTGATCAATTAAGAGGAGCAAAGATATTTTCAAAGATATATTTGAGATCATGATACCATTAGGTAAGAATAAAGGAAGAAGACATCAATAAGAAAACTTTCAGAACTAGGCAAGAACATTTTAAATTTGTGGTGGTGCAAGGTACGAGATAAAAGAAGATGGACTCCTTATGCATTAAAATAGAATTTATATTCCTAATTCTGAAGAACTTAGGAATTTGGTGTTAAAAGAAATGCATAATGTTCCATATGTCAGACATTCTTGTTACCATAAAACAATTGCGATAGTAAGAATCCAATTCTATTGGCCTAGGATGAAGAAGAATGTTGTTGATTACATTTCCAGATGTATGGAATGTAAGAGAGTGAAGGTTGAGCATGGACACCCAATATGTTTGCTACAACCATTTCCAATTCCAGAGAAGAAATGGGAAGTGGTAACCATTGATTTTATCACTAATTTTCCCAGGACAACAAGGCAACATGATTCAATAATGGTACTTGTTGATAAATTGACAAAAGCTGATCATTTTGTTCCAGTAAAAACGACTCATACAATATATAATATTTCATAAATTTATATGATGGAGATTGCTAGGTTGCATGGAATACCTAAGATAATTGTCTTAGACAGAGATACCAAGTTTAATTCAAATTTTTGGAGGGGATTATTTAAAGGATTTGGTACAAATATGAACTTTAGCACAACATACCATCCACAGTCAGATGGGTAGAAAGAGAGAGTCAACCAAGTAATTGAAGACACGTTAAGAATGTATATGATGGATAAACCATATAAATGGGAGGACTTGCATTTGGTTGAATTTTCCTATAATAATGGGTATCAAGCTTCGTTGAAGATGAGCCCATTTGAATCTATGTATGGTAGAAAATGAAGTACTCTAGTGTGTTGGGACAAACCAATAGATAGAGTAGTACTTGGACCAGAATTTCTTAAAGATGTGAATACCAAATGGTTAAAAATAAGCAAAATTTGAAAGCAATACAAGATAGACAAAAGAGTTATGCATATAAGAACGAGACGACTAGAAAATTTAAAGTGGGAGAGCATGTTCTTTTAAAAGTGAAGCCCAATAAGATCTCATTGAATTTGGGAAACTGTATAAAGCTAACAACCAGATTCTGTGGTCCATTTGAGATATTGGACATAATAAGGTCATTTTCATACATGCTTCCATTGCTTGCTTCCATGAATGTGCATAATGTATTTCATGTCACTTTGCTGAAAAAGTGTGTGCATAATCCTAACCATGTTATTGATTGACATTTGGTTCATGTGGGGCCAGAAGGAGACTTTCAGGTATAGTCGATGTGAATATTGGACATAAAAGTTAAAGTGCTCTTGAATTGAATCATAGAGATGGTAAGGGTTTAGTGGACCTACTACGGCCTTGAAGATGCTACTTGATAGCTTGAAGATGCTACTTGGGAGCATGAAGATTCCATGTGGGAAGAGTACTCACGAATTTTGAATAGTTTTGAAATTTTGATTGTTGTTTTGTATATGCATAGAGGATGGTGCCAAAATATGGGGAAGGGAATGTAATACCCTGGTTTGAGTCCCCATATTATTAATGTATTTTTTTATTTGATGAAAGGTCAGAGTGCCTAAACAATTGAAATAGGCTAGATTTCCTAGGAAATGTAATACATTGATCGTTATTAACAATAAAATACATTGCTGGCTACTAGATAGACATGGACAAGAGTTATAGGGGGCTATGATTCTACGAGAGAGGGGGAAAGATGAGGAGCCAAGCCTTTACACTTTTAAATTATTTTTGTTTTACCTACCTTGGAATTTTGGAGAGAAAGAGGGGGTTACACATTATGTTTTTTATATTTAAACCTTGTTCTTGATTGTCTTGGGGGTTGGGCATTCATTCTTACTCAAAAAAATTCATTCGTGGAGTTGTTCCTCTCCAATTCACTCTTCTGCTCATTCTTGGTTACGCATGGGGAAAGGAAAATGAATTGTTGAAGGAAAGAAACCATGGTTGGTTGGATGTAATTAATTATTGATTATTCTAGGAGGGAATGGATGCTTGTGGGAATGAGAATAATGGTAGCTGAGAGAGAACTATACAAAGCTAAGAATCTTGGGAGTTTCTAGAATTGGGATTTCCTAACTAGAATCCCTAAAGCCTGGGAAAGAGGTGGAGATCCCGAGGGATTGCATGGTAGTGAAGGGGGTTCATCCTCTTTGGGTGGTGCATGATGAAGGGGAAGAGAGTTGGTAACTAGATTTGTTGAGTGTTTGACGAACTCGTGAGATCTTGATTGTTGACTGGTTTGGGAAGTTGAGTGTCAGAATGAGACCCGTCCTTGTGGATTCATTTCCCTAGCTCGGGGGTGACCTACTGTTGAGACTTGGAACAATAATGTCTAAGGGTAGGTGGAACATCCTTGGTATGTAACCAGTTGGTGATTGGTTTTGATAAAGACAAGTGCTCTCTGTCATGGTTATCTATGCTTGTATATTTATTTCCACTGTGTATTAATTATTAAATATGAAATATGTATTGATAGTGTGCTTGCTTGCTGGTTATTTTTGTGCATGGAATATTGTTCATTTATTTTATAGTGTTGGATAGGCATTTTAAGGAACTAAGTTTTGATGGCACGCACAAAAGAAGGAAGGAAAACAATTAGGCATGAAATAGTAGATAGAGGCGCAAAAGCAGGAAGAACAATAGTCAGGAATGCAAAAGAAGCATGTAGGCGCAAAGGTAGGAAAAACACACCCGAACAATGATTTTTCATAGGTTTTGGGATAAGCAAGTAGGGTTTTGAGCCCTGAATTCTATGTTTAAATATGTAATGGGTTGGGAAGAACATACTGCTGAAGTCTGAGAAAATAGAAGGCTGAAAGTTGAGCTGATGATAGGGTGAGGTTGAGAGAATAGATTGGGAATGATGGAGATTCTATGTTTGAAGTCTTAGGGAGGGTTTGCAGAGAGAGGCTTGCACTGCAAAGCGGCAAGGAAAGATGGGGAAGGGTATCATGATGTATATATTGTAAGTGCAGTGCACAAGCCTGAGATGATTGCACAAAGAATAATAAAGAAGTCAATTATTATGGACATAGCCCAAGGATTGGGTGAACCACGTTAAAATTATGTGTCTGAATGTATTTTTATGTGATTGTTCATGGATGTTCTATTTATGCATAAATAGATCTATATTTGTGTAGTAGATGATTAATGTGCAATAAAGATGAATGTTACAGTGAAAAGTTTATTTTGCAATCTGTGTCACAATGATGCTGCATAATTAAAGTTTACTAATTAATCAAGGGAAAAGGGACAAAGAATACGACGTACAAGGTAGATAATTAGGAATGAACATGATGATAACCTTCCATCCCCTCATCGTTGCATAAAATTGGTTTATGCAACCCCAATAGATGCCTCGGGTGAGAATTCACTTGCATACATGTGATGGAAAAAGGGTCGATGTATATAGGGTTTGTTGGTAGAATAAAATGAACCTAGGGTCTTACAACCATGTGCCGATAAATGGTTTTGTTGTTGGGACCCATAATCTGTGATTGAGGGAATGTTTTGGAGGTTGAATAAGAAAGAGATCAATGAATGGCTAGAAAGAAAGGAACAATAATTTTCCCGGAAAGAGAATAAAAACCCTCGGATGAACGATGAACAATGGATGCAAATGTATGTGTACACACAATTGCATTATATTTTCTTTGGTGAATTTGTGATTATCTTAACTTAGTGGTTAGAAAGATTAGTGGAGAATACTGGAAGGTACCAAACTGCAGCGCCAAGGAACTGGACTTTTGAGTTGGTAAGACAATTGAATTCTGTAAGTAATAAGACTTCCCATGCATTTGATTTTTGGATGAATAGCATATTAGGGGATTATATCAAGGAATTTGGAATAAATTGTGCACAATCATATAGTGTTGTAGAGAGGGATTTATTTAAGGGTCCATGGGAAAGATTTATGAAATCATTGGGTACCTATATAAGCATGTTGTTGTGAGGCAAATGTGTGATGACGATGGAGTATAATTGATAAGGGGATTCATGCACAGAGGGGAACTAGGGGATGACCAGAGGATAGTCTGAAGGTAGGAAATAATGAAGGAATAAATGAAGAAGGAAGTGAGGGACATAGGATGTAGAGAAATGAAGAAGGTGTATCTGAAGAGGAAGACGAGTTTGGATTACTGCACAGTGGAAGGAGGTACAATAGGTTGAAGACTAGGGCTGAGAAATGAGAGATATGTAGTGAGTTTGAGAGGATAGAACCTTGCGCAATAGTCCAGATCATAGAAATATTGTACATAGAAGGACAAGAAGAGGATTCCCAGTTTAGTCCTATAATAGAAGAGTCATTAAGTCCTACTCAGAATGGATCCTATGTCAATTTCATGACCCTGTGTGCGTCACCTAGATCAGAAGTAACATTTGAGGATYTGTCAAAAGCACTTATAGTTAGCAGGGGAAGACAACGTAGTAGTAGCTAGATCAGTGGAAGCAATGCACCGAGTCAGAGTCAACCATCATCGTCRAGGGGAGGTACTACAAAAAACAACATGATAGGTTTAGACAACACAYCGATACTTCTTGAGTTCTAGGGAGTTGGGTGAGAGGACCCAAAACGACATCTATTTTTATGTGAAACAATTTGGGTTGCGAAGAATGTAGAAGATGAGGTTGTAAATATTGCATCGTTGGAAACAATGTTTAGAGGCTGCACATTAGTTTGGTATATGCATTGCAGAGTACCACACCTACAAGACAAGCAAGGAATTTAGTAGAAATTATACAAGCATTGTTGAAAGAGTTCATGAAGCCAAAATTTGAGTCGCAATACATCACATAATTGAAGGAAATCAAGTAAGTGTAGAACGAGTCTGTTTGGGACTATGATAAAAGGTTTAAGTATTTGATGGGTAGATTGAAATTTCAAATTATCGATCAACGTACCAAGTGTAGGACCGAAGGCCACCATAAGGACGAATGCCTAACATTTGTGCAGTATTTGGCGTCTGGGGCACCGAATCCACTATCAGGAGGGGGATACTGTGAAATATGTAAGAAATGGGGACATCATCTGAATGAGTGTCCATTACTACAAAAATACCAGAGTACACAAAGGAATCTATTTTGTAACTTTTGCAAGTGAGTCGGGCACAAAGAGAAGGAATATCACACATTCAATTTGATGAGAGAGCGCACTTCTTATATGTATAGGATTCAAGAGGAGAATGTTGTGACAGAAGGAGGTGGTCCACTTTATAATAATAAGAGAGGCTTTAATCCATGAAACCGAGGAGGATTTGACAGAGGTTGAGGAAAAGGAAGTTTTCTCAGAGGAGSTAGAGGACCAATAATATGTTACAATTGTAATCAACCATGATACTTAGCCCTTGATTTCCTGAATCCTTGTATAAACTATACATATTGTAGAGCACAATGAAGGACCTAGAATAAAAATTGTTACGTGCGGAGGAGMTAGAACATGCGCTGATGTGAMAAATGGAGGGAGGCACGTTGAGAAATGGGTGAGGAAATCAACAKGACCTATGTCGACATTTGACCCCTCAAAAAGAAAAGGAGATGTATCAGAGGGAAATAAAAGAGATACTAGGACCTTATTGGGTAACATCAACATCATCTGCACCTCCTGTCTATGATCGCAATATACCAAAAAATCCACTTGAGAAGGTTAGTAATCTAAGAGAGTTTATGAGAATTTGCGTAGAATTAATGAAATATTAAACTATGTTGAATGCATTATGTGAAATGATTGATCATTTCACACAAGAAAGGGAAATTCCCACCACACATAGGGTAGTGAATCATGTATTGCGAAAAAACAAGAGCAACAAAGAGTTCAACTTAAGTGCGCAGATTGGGGAATATGATGTGGACAATGTCATTTTAGACTTGGGTTCCAATGTAAATGTGTTACCAAAGAAAACATGGGAAATGATGGGAAAACCCAAGTTAATTTGGTCTTCTGTCCAGTTAAGATTGACAAACCAACACAAGATAGTACCAATTGGTTGATTGATAGGGATACCTGTGAATATCGATGGGGTGCATAGTGTAGTAGATTTTGAAGTCATCAAGATTGTGGATGATATTCAACCATATCCAACACTAATGGGGTTAGAATGGGCCTTTGAAAATCAAACAATTTTTAACCTGAAAACGAGGGAAATGAAATTTAAGGTAGGAGACTTGAAGGTCACTGCACCATTGGATCCGATAGAAGGAAAGATGTATATTGAACCAACTTGAGGGAACAAAATTGACAACTTGTATAATATGAATACACAAATGGATGATTATGTTAACCCTACTGCAGATGGTGCACTAAGTTGGAGAAGAATTAACTCATGTGCATCGGACTCAAAGGAAGGTCTGGAACATTGGCAATAGAGGGTGCATGAAGTATCAACTAGATGATGTGCATGAATAAATCGATCATTGCGCTGGATTAGAATGCATTTATGTGATCCAACCAAATATGATGGTTTGAATGACATAGAATATTTCGTACATGTGTTTGAGTTGCAGATACCCGAACAACAAAGACTATTGGCATTAGATGTTGTCTTGAAGGCCAGTCCAACTAGATGGTGGGCTTCACATTAAGAGGGAATGGAAGACTAGTTGCAATGTAAAATACTAATTCAAGTAAGATTTGGTACCGAGGTTGAGTATACTACACAAAAATATACAGGAGTAAGTGACCCAACATATCATATTGCGCAGTGCAGAAACATATGGAGATCGATAGCGAAGAAGGAATGGACACACATGTTTGTACATACATTGGATACAATTCCTAAGAATTGGTACTTGGAACTAGAAATGTGCAGAGAAACAACAAACCGGGATGAGATAAATCAAAGGTTTAAGGTAACATTTACTTTTGAACACGAATCTCCATTAGTATATGTAGCCTCACAAGTAATTAGAAACACGATTTTTTCAGAATAAGGGCCAATGGAGGTAGTACCTATGTGTAGTGCGCACAAAGCTTCCATGACAGACCACGAGTTATTGGAATGTTATAATGTTGCTAAAGAATAACAAGATGAGGGAGATCCAATGAATATACAAGTACATGAAATTGAGGGGCAACACGCAGTAGAAGGACCCAAGGTTGAATCTGCTATCTACGCACAACCAATAAAAACATGGAAGGTAAATATTGGGACAAAAGAAAATCCAAAGTTTTTGCATATAGGTGATTACTGGAATGATGAAATTGTAGAGAAGATTGCAGATTTATTGCGCGAGTATCAATATCTATTCCCAACTACATTCTCAGAGATGAAGGGGATARCTGGTGAGTTAGTAGAAATGAAGATCCTTTTGAAACTAGATGCTAAGCCAGTGAGACAGAGACCCTACATGCTAAATCTGAAGTATAAAGAGAAGGTGAAAGAAGAGATAGAACAAATGTTGGAAGCATGAATCATTTAACCAGTAGTGGAATCAGGATGGATAAGTCCAATGGTAGTACAAGATAAGAAAACATGGGGAATCAAGATTTGTGTAGACCCGAGGAATATAAATGAYGCATATCTGCATGATCCATTTCCAACACCTTTCACAGATGAAGTGCTAGAGAATGTAGGGGGGAAGGAGGCCTATTCTTTCAAAGATRGCTTCTCAGGATATCACCATATTAAGATTGCGCATGAAGACAAACATAAGACTACCTTTGTGACAGAGTGGGGAAGTTATCAATACATATTGATTCCCTTTGGGCTGAAGAATGCACCTGAAGTTTTTTCAAGAGTAGTTGTCACAAATTTTAATGAATTTATTCATAAGTTCCTTGAAGTTTACTTAGATGATTGAGACTTAAGGGTTCCTGTAGTATTATGGGCATACATGACTACACAAAAAAAGTTGATAGGACATACACCTTTTATGTTGGTCTATGGGAAATAAGCAGTAATGTCGATGGAGTTTATTGTGCCTAGCATGCACATTGTAGTGATTACTGATATTTCCAACTCTGGAACAATAGAGGAGATATTGTCACAGTTGGTACAACTTGAGGAAGACCGATTTGTCACAGGGTTCCATCAACTAGTCTAGAAGGAAAGAGAAAAGGAAGGGCATGATAAAAATATTAAACAGAAAAAGTTTCAAGTGGGGGACTTAGTATTACTATACGACAATAAGTTCATGAAACATCTAGGGAAGTTTTGAATGCATTGGTTAGGACCATATGTGGTTAAACATGTGACAGAGGAATGTGTTGTGCAATTGGAAATGCTGAATTGAGAAGTATTGAGAGGAATGGTGAATGAAAATCGACTAAAAATTTATAGGGACAACTCACCTACCGCACACTAATCTGACCTACACGAGAACCTTTGTATTATAATACTGTATTATAGTAGGAAAAAGAAAAAGGGAAAAGAAGAAAAAGTGAAAAAAGAGAAAAGA
Organism: Picea sitchensis; assembly: GCA_010110895.2. NCBI lineage: Eukaryota > Viridiplantae > Streptophyta > Pinopsida > Pinales > Pinaceae > Picea > Picea sitchensis. Next base: position 73,409 of record SNQJ01S0046238.1, on the reverse strand, counting down.
AAAATGAGAGACTAGACAAGGGAACAAAAAAATATTCTCCAACAACAATTAGTACCATTGCAGGATAAAGCACTAAGGGTAATAGGGTAATTGGTAGCTGTGTAGAGCACGATAAAGCAAGCAACACATGATAGTGAGGAGAAAATCACGACCATGATTGCGTAGGTAATAGAGGATATTTTGGAACAAGAAGTAGAAGTCAAGAAAGAAGTCGTGACAACAAAGGAAACCTTCTAAAATCTCATGGAAGCATGGAGGGGCATGATGTAGTAGGATTAAGTGGCTTGGGACGAGTCACATGTGAGTGTTTGGGGCCTATTGGATAAGCAGTTTAAAGAACTAAGTTTTGAGGGCACGCAAAAAAACAAGAAAGACAACGGTTAGGCATGGAAAAGCAATTAGACACACAAAAGCAGGAATAACATTAGTCAAGAATGTAAAAGTAGCATGCAGGCGCAAAGGTAGGAAAAGCACACTCGAACAATGAGTTTTCATAGGGTTTTGGTATAAGTGAGTAGGATTTTGATCCCTAAATTATGTGTATAAATATGTAATGGGTCAAGAAGAATAAATTGTTGAAGGCTTAGTGAATAGGAGGTTGAAAGTTGAGCTGATGATAGGCTGAGGTTGAGAGAATAGACTAAGAATAAGAGAGAGTCTATGTTTGAAGGATTAGGGAGGGTTTTAAGAGATAGGCTGGCATTGGAGAGATTCTGCGCAGGATGGGGAAGGATATCATGATGTATCTATTGCAAGCAGTGCACAAGCCTGAGATGATTGCACGAATAATAATAAAGAAGCCAATTGTTGTGGACGTAGCCCAATGATTGGGTGAACCACATTAAAATTTTGTGTCTGAATGTATTTTTATGTGATTGTTCATAGATGTTCTATTTATGCATAAATAGATCTAGATATGTGTAGTGGATGATTGATGCGCAATAAAGATGAATGTTATAGTGAATAGTTTATTTTGCAATCTATGTCACAATGATGATGCATAGTTAAATTTTACTAATTAATCAAGGGAAAAGGGACAAAGAATACGATGCACAAGGTATATAAGTAGGAATGAAAATGATGATAGACTCCCATCCCCTCGTCCCTACATAAACTTGGTTCCTTCAACCCCGATAGATGCCTCGGGTGAGACTTCACTTGCATATAGGTGATGTCGAAAGAGTCGGTGTCTATAGGGTTTGTTGGTAGAAAAAACTGAACCTAGGGTCTTACAATCACGCGCCAACATATAGTGTACCATGAATCTTGATTAATGCATGTGTTGTATATTGTGTTTCTTTCATGCTTCTTTATTAATTAATTATCAGAAATTCAAAATCATCACAAGAGGGAGAATTTAGAGGTACTCGGGCAGTGGGTATGAACTCAAATCAAAGCATAGAGAAAACAGTTTTTGGGTTGCTGATCTGGGTGCATCACAGATTGGTATTAGAGCATTCTTGAGAGCGTTTTGAGGTAGCATGGCTTAGCTGGGTGGCTGGGTATGTTACAAAGGCCTTAGTTAAAATAACCAAAACAAATTAGCAAGATGTTGTTAATTCAGTTATGCCATCTCCAACACAACTGTAACAACCTACAAAAGATGCTACAACAAGAAAAGAAGTGGTTGGAATTTCTATCATACTATGTCGAGTAGTCACCTTGTTCTTGTTTCCACCACTTTTTATTCCTTAGTCAATAGTCATTTTTACTTTTTTGTTCCTAGAATCTATGAAAACCAAAGGTTGACCCATGATTGCTTTCATTTTGTCTTCCAGGTCTCTCTTCCATTTATGGTTCGTGGGAGCCCCCATCCCAGTCCTTTTTGAAGGGAAAACATAAATTTACTTTTATTGAAATCTTTGACATTAATTTTTTTTACAAAGATATCTATTATTTTTTGGGGTTCCCAGAGAACTATTCAGGACATAACATTGTCGATTTCTCATACTTTAAGTTCTAAGCATGATATTTCAAATGTGTGTCTATCAAAATATTTTTTGCATTTAAATGGAATGATCATTTAGAGTTCTCTGCCATATGCAGTCCTTATTTCCTTCCCTTTTCTTAATATTGTGTCTTACTTTGATGAATGCTATGATGGAAATGTCATCTTATGATACTATATACTCTTTTGGTCTATACTCTTTTATTATAATGTGAATATTTACTTTCTGTGAGATACCTGGTCCTTTATCAAATACTCTTTGCATGTGAATATGTTTTTCAAGAATACGCCCGGTCCTCTCTCAAGCGTTGTTTATGTTCTTGCATATTGTTTAAAAATAGAGCAATACCACCTCTTTAAAACACACGGGGATTCATCCTCATGATGCTATCCTAAATACCACAAGACTGTCTTTTAGATCAACATTGGGTTATTTGGAATGTTTCATAGATTAGATTGATTTTGACATCATGACTCTTCATGTTCCATATACAAACATAGACATAAATTGTAATCGATATATTTGCATTTATAGTATAATATACATGATTGCATAAATAAAAAAAGCACACCATTGTAAAAAGTGCTTCATAAATAATACATATTCTTTCGAAACTATGCTTTATCTCATCTTTCAAGATATTTCTTGTTGGCTCCACTCTATACTTCATTTCTTACGAACTTTATATGCCATGACAAAGCATATATATACTTAAAATTTTCTTGTTGTTCCATTAATTATCAAATAAGGGAGATAAGACAAATATCTACTTACAAATTGTTCAATTAACCCTTTATACTTCAACATATACTGACAATCTATACTTAAAACAAAGTTACCAACATAACGAGAAATGTGACCTCAAAATGAGAACTCTAGCCCTTAAAACCCATATTTTTGCGTTAAAAACACCAAAATCAATCCCTGAATCAAAAAGTGGCGCTACTAGTAGCATTTTTTTTTAGGGTCAAAATTATAACAATTTTCAAGCATGACCTTAAAAACCCATATCTTTGTTAACAAAACCTTAAAAACAACATTTAAATAAAAAAGTGGTGCTACTAGTAGCAACTCCTTTTTTTTTAAAGCTAAAATTATAGCTCGTTTGAAACCATATCCTTAACAATTGGTACCATTGAAACAAAAAACTTAAAACCAACCACCAAATCGAAAAGTAGTCCTACTAGTATAAAATATCATCGCCGATGTAAACAAAATCATAAAATCAACTTTAAAATGTTCACTCCTTTATGATTAGATTATCACTCCAAGCACAAGACAATACATGATGTATGGCAATATCACCCTATAATTTAAAAGTTCATTATTAGTTCCAAATAATTTTTTACTTTTAATAAAAAACCAATACAAATTATATTGAATGAAACATAAAGTATTTCTTAAAAGTATTGTTGCATTATCCATATTCGAAACAAATGAGCTAAAAAGTTTTGTTATATTCTTCATAATCAAAACATATAATCCAACCAACATAGAAATTATTCATAACTTCCTATAAGATCATATGTAAATTAAATCACTTCTTTTGAGTTACCATACAAACATCATATTGATAAAAAATACATAGAATGTTTCAAACAATTCTTCAAATTGGCTCATGGATTTTGGCACACCATTATAATCTACATTATTTCAAAATGAATGATTAGATGAAGATGTAGATGACCCATACTCTTCTCTATTATCAATGAGTGCACCATTTGAGTCTATATATATGCCCAACATTTTATATGTCAGAAGCCTTCTAGATCTACGACTAGATTCACCAGACTTCAATCTTGCAACTATTTCTTACGACAACAAACTTTTAATAATATTTTGGTCATGGGGTGAAGAGTTCATCTATTTTTCAAATAGAATTCATTAACAAGTAGCTCAACATCCTCTAATTTTAAGACGTTAGTGATGTGACGATTTATATTTTGACCTTTTCTTTTTCTCTCTCCGCTAATATGTTTATCAACTACCATCTCTGACTTGTGTATCTATTGCATACCAATGTACTTCAACTATTATAACATATTCATTTTCTTTATTGATCTTTATAACCTTTGCAATCCATAATGGATAATCATGTGGATCTTTAGTGGCTATCATTGCAATCATGCAACCCTCCTTAATGTCATGTATCGAACCCCTATAAAGGTATTCCATGGCTTCACATTGTGCATGTGATCTTCTAGAACCTGTATACATTTATCTTTGTTCTAATTGTGAAAACTCAATAACACCTTTAGGTTCTTGTTGTTCAATAATGTTTTTCCTCATATTCACTTGACATACTTTGTGGCCAACTAAATGGAGTCATAAAAAATGTATCTCCATTTATTGAGCTTGAAATTATGTCACTTTAACAATTAAGAAAAGACTTCCACCAAACATAATCATGACATTAAAATACTCATGTATCTTTAATAGACTTTTTTATTTCTTCCACGTTATTTTTTTTTTGCAATTTTTATCGTTTAGAAAAAAAAATAAATTAAATAACAAACCCTAAACGATATAGGATTGTGTACATATTTTGTGAATAAATCATAGTTTTTAAAATATTTTTATATATTTTCAAAGAAAAATATTCAAGAACTTTATAAGATTGTAAAGAGGAAAAAAATAGTGTATTTGAGGGGGAAAATGAAAAAAATAAGGAAATACCAAATAATAATATAGTTTTAGTATTATTTTTTATTTATTCTAATTTCTTTTTAATTTAAATTATTTTCATTTTACCTTATAAAATTAATATTTCATCATTACTTTTTCTTCTATAAATAGATTTACCAACTTAAAAATAAAATGTCTAAATTAAAAGTAATACAAAATTAAAAGAAAAAGAAAAGAAATACAAAACAAAACATTAGAAAAATAAACCTAAAAAAAATTAATTATACATTATAAAATTTAATTAATAAAATTAAAACAATATAAAATATTTTGTATTTTTGAAAAAACATTAATTAAAATTAAACATTGAAAATCAAATTGAAAACACATTTAAGAATTAAAAATAATTAAAAACATTAAAAAAAAAAAAAT
>SNQJ01S0046238.1:0-45463 GCA_010110895.2 Picea sitchensis | reverse complement strand
CATAAAGTTGCATAAAGGGTACAATGTTGCATAAAGTTGCATAAGTTGCTTAAGTTGCATGTTGCACAGTTGCATATAGTTGCATAGTTTCATATAGTTGCATATAGTTGCAATATAGTTGCATTGTTGCATAAAGTTGCATATAGTTGCATAGTTGGATAAGTTGCATAGGGATGATTGGTGAGCAAGGAGAGGACCAGGTCAAGGGATGGAAGGTCAATTGTAGCCTAGGAACCTCAACTAAGGACATTGGATAAGGTTGGAAGGACTCGACTAGACTTGGACACAAAAACCAGGAGGGTTTTGTAAGTGCTCTTGTTATCTTTATTTTATGTCAAAATTGGGCCATTGGCCCTAGTAAGAGAGCCCATTGTTACGGATATAAGAAAAATTGTTTTTAGGCATTAAATTCCTATGTATTTGTGCATGATCCAATTACTAGTTTATTTTCCACTGTGCTAAGTTGTTAGGAATCTCAGTGTGTTTATGTTCACAACTCAAATTGTGTAATTTTGTGTAAACTATTGAGAACCTAGAGAAAACATGAGGTGTGTGTGCATCGGCCTAGGTGCACTTCAAAATATAACAGATAAGGAGTTCCCCTCCAAGCACTTCGTTGAATATATTTTTAGGAGGATTGAAAGAAGGGAATCCATTCAAGTTGAGGTTTCCTTCATCTCTTTTTTTTTCATGGATTATTAGGGTGTTTGCAAGAATTGACATAAGTTTTCTGCAAGAATAATCTTTGTAGACGGATAATTTTGTTCCAAAAGAAGAGATTAGGATCAAGTTTGTTAAACCCTCCCTAATCCTTGATGTAATCTTGAACTATTAAAGGATCTTGTTGTTGTCATCTCTATTGTTCAAGTTGTTACTAGCTTCTTTATTAATTACTTGCACAATATTGTTGGTTTTAATTTCTTGGTTGTGATGGTGCACCTTGTTGAAGGGCTCTCTTTTATTATTGCATCATCTAGAAAAAAAATTGGACTAATTATGACACATCGATGATAGCTCAATTACGTCTTATATGCCATATTCTATCCCTCTTGTTCTAAATTTCCCTAACTCCATAGGTCAATTGGACAGGCATTGGTATTGACAAATTCCACCATCCATTTTATTCTAAAGATTACAATCAAAACATTTATTTACTAAGGTTTCCCCCCTAGTGCCAAAAAAAAACCAGCTTAAAGTGAGTGGAATATTTGTTGAGGTGACAAGGGGCAACCTTCTTAAGTGCCCCTAGAAGTGTACTTTCTCAAAGGACTTTTTAACATTTGAACTACATGTTTGGGAGGTAACAAGTATCACAAAAGGTTAGGATATATCATGACAAGAGAAACATACTATAGATAGTGAAGGGGTGTAGGATAAGCACACAAGTAAGACAAATTAAACCAAGAAAGAAAAAGGAACGAGCAATCAAGAATATGCTCAAGCAATCTAAAGGTCCAAGACCAACAACAAGGAAAAAAAAACAAAAAAATGGTTAAATGTAATCAACCAAGTGTTCAATTAAAGTTAAACTAACAAGCATATGGTGGCAACGAAACCAAGTAGAAACGATGAAATAAAGATTAATTGTGAATCATACCTACACTAACTTGTGGTTGGCAAGTTGACATAGAGTGTTGATAATGACTATTGAGATATTTTGTAGCTATACTTGTTAAGTAACCTCCAAACTATTTCCATGTTATATTTAATCGAAGGGTTGCATTAGGGAAAATGAGCATACAAGATGTGTCGAATGGAAAAAGGATGAGGAATTTTGTTGTGTTGTTAGTAACCCATTGTTACACATTATTTTCGTCACCCTTATGACTATTAATGATGTAAACCTATTTGTTGCCTTCAAAGGGGTCAGTGGCTTGAATTCCTGAAGAAAGAAGGGAGAAGAACTTTACTTGAGAGAAGAAAATGTATTTTCCTTTGTAAAAACCCTATTAAGGAGGATTTCCGCAGGCTGCTATATACACAGGGTGCAAAAATGCTTGATTTCCGCAGGTTGCACTATAGATAGGTTGCGGAGTTTCCACAGCTTGCTCTATAGCTAGGGTGCGACGACCTTCATACATGGGAAAAAATGAGCATATTCTCGATGCTTCTAGATGGAGAAGCTTCTATGGTGAGGTGGCCTTTGAATGGTTTGGATCTTACTCGCTTTCATGATTTGGTGGGATCATCCTAACCTCCTCACCTTATCCTCTTCAACTTATAAAAGGAGAGGAGCTTTCATGGAGAAAGTTAGATTGGCTTGTTATTGAGTTTTGTAGCTTGGAGTTTTTTGGAGCTTGTATGTTGGCTTTGAGATTTTCTTTGTCAAGATAGATCGTGAGTAGCTATCAGATCCATGGTCTCATAATCCTTGGAGCGAGAAGTGTGTGGGAAGCAAGGAATCGTTGGAAGGGACCTTACGACATCAAGGCATTCGGTTGTAATCTCTCTTCCTATTATTTAATATAATACAATGGCATGTTTCTTTCCCATAGAATAGTCTTTATTTTATTGCATAACTCATTGATCATATGCATAGGTTGTCACTGAATATACCTTACTTCTTTCACTTTGGTTGGTTTGTGTCTCACTGCAAGATCAGTCTCACAAGAGCGTCAAAGCGAAGCAGGGACAACAGAGATATAAGGAAGCAATATCTAAATGTATTTCATCCATTCCTTATTTGGTAGTAAATTCAATAATAGTAACTTAGGGAAAGCGTCATGTCCTGTCTTGTTTTGTTCTAGATCCAGGTGGATCTAGGGAGATTAGTTTATGTCCGCATTTACCAATTTATCCAAGAACAAAATTGGCGACTCCACTAGGGAACAAATTATTTTCCTAGTTTGTCTTGATTTCTTTCTTTGATTGCTTGGGTTCTATTTTTTTGAGTCACTGGAAGATCCATCTTGATTCTTTGACTCTTTGACTTCACTGGAAAAATCTTCTTACTTTTTATTTTTTCATTTTTACTTTGATTTCCGCACCCTGCTTTGAGGGACAGTGTGGTGACTTAGGATTTCTGCACCCTAACTTTTTGACACAGTGTGGCATTTCCACACTATATTGTTTCTCTGGCTTGCGGAAATCAGGGATTTCCGCACTGTGTTAGTCTACAGCCTGTGGAAATTGTGAAGATTTTGATTTTTGATGGTTTTTCCTTACCCAGACCTTGGTTTTGGTTTTGGGGTGAATTTTTGGGTTTGATTATGATTTGTTCACAGTCTACTTGACAGTCTTTGAGTTACTTTTAGCCATCTTTTCTTTGTTTTAGCTTGTTTGTTGTTGAAATATTTGATCTCTTGATTTGAGTGTCTTTTAGTTACAAAACATTGTTTTTCTTTAGAATTGTTTGGGGAAAAAACTTATTTTTCTTTTATTGAATAATTCATGTTAAAAGAGAAATTGTTTGGGTTGCATTTGTTTTGAATAAATTTGCTACTGATTTTAGCTATATATGAAACAAAAAATTTTAATTTCTTGCTTTATCTTAGTTTGGGGACATCCTTGCATTTGAAGTAGCGAAATTGCATGATTCTTGGGGATCTTGATATTGATGAGTTTAATAAAATTTTGGGACATTGTGCATATGGGAATGGTAAATGTTTTCTCCTTCTCGTAGCATAGCTTTCATCGAAATGAAAAAATTTCATCGTCATCTCTTTGCATAACTTTCGAGTCGGTCAAAACACCATGTTGTCCACGCCATTTTCTTTTTGAGTAACAACATCCATAAAATAAAGCGCTTATAAAAATTGATTAGACATTTTTATATTTTCTAGTAGCAAACCTACATTAGATTAGTTGTATGGATTTGTAATAGATGTGAAAGATAACTTTTCAAAACTGCAAACAAACATAGAATCTTGCATCAAGGAGCGGTGAAATCCACTTGCTACATTTTTTCCTGTGAAGCTCTTCTAACACAAGGGTCAATCATGAGGTCGCATTGAGACTGGTAGAGTTACTCACCCTGCTTTGTTGGTCTTGTTGTAGATATTGCACTTATTATGGGGTTCTCTTGAAGGTATACCCATAATGATGAGTGGAAGCCTTTCGAGTTGATTTCGGGCTAGATACCTTGCCTTTGCGCGTGGATCAGACTGTCGACTGTTTCCCCAGGCATCACTGTAGTAGTTGGTAACCTTAGTGGCCTATATCTTTAGGGTCTTTACACAATGTGACTGTGGAGGGGAAAGTCTTCACAGTACCTGGAATCTACGTTGGCCAAACTCACTCGGGCTCCTTGGAGGGTAAATCCACAATTACTGCGTGGAAGCTTGCACCAAGGCGTAAGTCCGTTAAGAAGGTCATCAACGTAAATTTTCCACCCGCTCTATCTCATCCCCTTATTACTTTGTCCCCGCAACGTTGGATTTCATCACCAACTAGTGTGCTCATTGTGAGAAGGTTTTGTTTGCTTGATTTCTTACTATATTTTTAGTGTGTGTTGTTCATTTTCCCTAGCAGACTCTAGGTTGGATTTTTTTTTTTTAATGGCGTCAGTACCCAGACTAACCAATGAAGGAATCCCTACTCTAGAGGAACCTTTTGTTTTTCCTTCTTACGAAAACATTGGTCCTCCTCACATCACTTTTTTGAGCCTTCCAGGTCTCACAATTGGATTACCGGTATGGTTATTTTCCACTCAGGTAGTCCCAAATGAAGTTAGTGCTTCATTTATAAGCACTTCCCCCCAATAGCATCAACCTCATGTTGATCCTTTGCCTTCTTCACCAGTAATATCTTCTTTGCCTTCTTCACTTGCAAGGTCTCCTTCCATTTCATCTTCTTCGCCAAGTGAAAGATCCAAATCTAATAACTCGGTGGATAAGAAGAAGAAGAAACAAAAGAATAAGAAGAAGAAAAGTAAGCAAGGGTCCAAACTTCCAACCACTTTCAGACGTGTTGGAAAGAAACCCATTACTGTTGATCGTGTTGGGTGTGTTGATGATGCCAAGAACACCCAAACAACTCTTAAGCCCAAGTACCCTTGCAGGCTTTGCAAGGGTATCCATCTTCTTAAGGATTTCCTTGGTCTATCCAAGGTTATAGAAGCATGGTCTACACACCCTCGCCAACCCTTGTTGTTAGCCTCTGAACAACATGCTAATGACCTCCCGTCAACTAGTCACGATATAGTTGGGAAGATGAAAAGTAGAGCCAAGTTCCCATGTATGTTATGCAAAGAGTGTCATCTAACTCATATTTTCCCTCATATGGAAGAAGCCTCAAAATTCCTGGAAGACATGACTGTTTCACAGCCTCAACTTCCAGCTGCGTATCGCAAGCTTACTCTCGACCCACCTGTAGTTGATGGAATGATCAATCCGTCCCTTTCATCGGTCAGTCTAGTTGATCAAGTGGTCCATCTGGTCACATCCTTAGTTGAACCAGTTGACAAAGTGGTCGATTCGATCCCATCCTCGATCGATCCCACTCTCCCACTAGAGAGTGAAACCCAAGCGGTCTATCCGTTTCCACCTGTCGACCCCATTCTCCCCTTGGAGAATGAAACCCAAGTGGTCGATCTTATCTCATCATCGGTCGATCCTAGTCTCATGATCAAGAGTAAACTTGATACTTCCCATGTTTTTCTCGTTGATACAGACTCTACCATGTCGGGGGGTATTCCTCCTTCTCTCGTGGAACCCCCTCCAAGTAATGAGTCCATCCTTTTCAATTGGGGTGTGTTAAGTGGACCTCGTCTTTCCTCTCACATTCCTTTCTAGATTATCAATTGTGTTATGGACCTCGCCTTTCCTCTCACATTCCTTTCAAGATTGTAGTACATGTTTGTGGTCGAGATGTTCCGTTAGTATTTTTGTCCGTTAGTATTTTTTCCTCGTTTGCTTGACAAGATTTTTGTTGTCCTCAGCTTGCCCTGGTTACTTAGAATTTGTTAGCTTTCAACAAAATAAAGAACTAGTCAATCGCTAAGAACCCTTCCTCGGGCTTCTCAGAATCTTTGGGAGAGAAAAATTGTCTATTGACGCCATGGTAGACAAAGACTTTGGATTTCAATTTACTCCTTGGGAAATACTATGTCTATGCCATGAAATCTATTGTGTCCACTTCCTCTTCCGTGTGATATTTTTCCCACACAATGGAAGAATGGTGAATATTGATAAACTCTTTCCTTTATCGGTCCTGATTGGATTAACTCCATTAGTGGTTATTATATGCAAACGGTATTGCCCCTACCACATGTTAATTATGTGGCATCATGTTTCCCATGACTTGAACTTCCGATGATTTGGATCCAGAGGTTGACATGGTGATCTCTTCCAATCGAGATTTTAGAGCCTCATATATTTACCCCTATCGCTTAATTTTCTACATGTGTTCCTTCTGTGAAAGTGTGCTTTTTCTCATCCAAAGGAAGATCTCTTGAAAGCCATGACATAGTTTTGTCCCTTGACATGGTGTCCTTCCTCGGAGTAACTTCCTCTGGAAGCCATGATCAAGAAGAGAATCTTGAAAGCATGGTTCTCTAATTTCAAGCCTAAAACATGAAACTAACTTTGAGTATGGTTTTCTAATTTGCCTATGAAAATGAAACCAGCTTATGAGCATAGTTTCAAGCTCGTATGTCAAGCTCAAGTAAAAATGAAACATAGGTCTAGGGATTGAACCTCGATTCTATCATAGTTTTTATCTTGTGTCAAGCCTTGCTAAAAATGAAACAACTTCCTCTCTATTGAGTCAAGCCCTTCGTCTAGTATTTGAGGCTTCCTTTCCTCCACCTTTACGCTTGGATGAAACGAATCTTGGGGAGCAATGCTTTCAACCTTTGGAATTCATGATAAGTAAACCCCCAGCTTCTTAAGATGGGGCTAAGTACCAACCATCTCAGGATTATGCTAAAGTCCAAGCATATTTTTCATGGTTCAAGCTTGTTTAAAAATGAACCACCTACCTCAAGCATAGTTCCTCCGAAGTTCAAGCTTGTGTAAAATGAAACTAGGTCCAAGCATAGTTTTGTTTAGTTTTAAGCTTGTGAAAAAATAAAATTCATCCCAAGCATGGTTTTGTTTTTGTTTTAAAGCTTACGTAAAAAAAAAAACAATCCCGAGCTTATTCCTTGTTCTTTCTCATGCTCGGGGAATATACATGAGAGAATAAGCATCAGCTCAAATTTTGCTCTTCTCGCTCTCAGAAATCAATGAGGAATGAAATGGTATACTTTATCACTTTTTCGGGCTCTTAAAGGTTATACAAAAAAAGAAACCTCTGTGAGTCTCCTTTAATCTCTTTCAAACTCTCTAAACATGAAAACATTGTCGAAAGTGATCTTGTTCTTTTCACACTCAAAAAATTATTTGAAAGCATGTCCTAAACGATAGTTTATCTTTTTTTTTTGGTCTCATTAGACTAATTTATGGAAAAGGAACCGAGAGAGTTCTCTTAAGTTTTTGTAGACTCTCTAAATATGAAAACTCCCGAGTTTTCCTTTGACTCATTAAATAAACATCGAAGGACCCGAAATGGGACCGAAGTTTTTTCAAGTGTTTTCTATATTCTAAACATGAAAACCCATGAGTTTTCTTTGGACTGCTGTGAAACAACACTCCAAAGGCTCCATATGGGACCAAACCTTTCCTTCCTAGGGTTCATTAAAACATACTCCGAGGGACTCGTCCTAAGGATGATTTCACTACAAGCATATGCTATCCTCAAGCTTGTGTAAACAAAGAGGTACTCATAGATGGTGGGGAAATTGGGAAAGAAATGTGTCTAAACCTCAGATTCTATGGAAGAGTCACTTGAACATGACACCTTTCACTCACTTGTGTCTAGGTTGGAAAATCCACTTGGTTCTCGATCATACTTTTATAACATTACAAATCTACTCTATGATCCTTGTTGTTGAGCCAGTGTTTCCAAGACGCTCTCGGGTTGTCAATATGTTCAAAGAGATGTCTAGCCCAAAATTATCTCTATTGCGTCGTCCATTTCTATAGTCTTTAAGCCTTCTATCAAAGATCGACCATCCCCTGAAAATATCCCAAATCACTTGTTATCTCGATCTACTCTAAATATTACATATTGCCTATGTCACATGGTGGATACATTAATGCCCTCCTATGAAGAGTCTTTCCTGTCAATTCCAACTCATTATCCATGAATTAGACTTAGAAACCAATTGGTATCTTCGAACTTTCATGCCTCAATGGCGTGCTCTCACTTCTCGAAAGTGGGTTTTCATTATTGACCCTCGATTGGGATATCATGCTGGAGGTTCCCATTTCACTCTTTAACTCATATCTCGGATTGTAATTTTATAGTGTACCTTGGGAGTCATTGACATTAATGGTGATTTACCTCACACTTTTTAAATGGTATACACTAATGACCAACAATCATGGTTTCACCATGTTTGATTCTCAAAGACATGGTCTTACACATGGGTAGATTCACTAGAGTGGTGGAGATGAAGACCCTAGATATTTTCTCTGGATAGATTCAAAGTTGGCGCTTTGGAGTATATTTATATTGTACTATTACATAGATCCACATTATCAGGTCTCAGGCTATGTTCAAATTTGAGCCTTAAACACATAGATCCACAATGGCTTTTGCGGCTATGTCTATGCTATTTGAGTCATATTGGCATGGATCCACAAATGTATGTTTGGTGGCCATGAGACTGCCTTACTTTGACATGGATCTTGCATGCCTATCGCTATGCTTTTGGAGTCATTTGTATTATGAGTATGGGGATTCCTACCTCAAAGGATGATATATTATTGTACTCAGATTTCCTTGTTTGTTGGCAAGCCCGAATTAACTGCTCCTTTGTCTCTCACATACACCGACAAAAGAGAATAACCAACTATCACTCTATTCTAACTTCCTACTTTTAGGGCCTCGCTATTATTTTCGTCATCTTTATGATCGTTAATGATGTAAACTATATGTTTCCTTCAGAGGGTCAGTGGCTCCTAATTTCTGAAGAAAGAAGGAGAAGAACTTTCCTGAGAGAAGAAGTTTTATTTTCCTTTGTAAAACCCTATTAAGAAGGATTTCCACAGGCTTCTATATGCACAGGGTGCGAAAATGCCCGATTTCCAATGTGTCAGTACTATAGATAGGGTTTGAGTTTCCCAGGTTGCTCATAGCTAGGGTGCAAGGCTTCTGGGAGTGGGGAAAACACGAAGCATTTTCTTGATGCTTCTAGATGGAGAAGCTTTTATGGTGAGGTGGCCTCTACATGAGATGGACGCATGGTCTAGGAATGATTAGGCCCACATCAAGTGAAGGAGTAAAATTAGGTACTTGTGTTGTCCCATTCCATAACAAAACAACACATCCATTCATTGGGAACACTAAAATCTCTGACAAATCGATGACTCACTAAATTAGGGCTTATGGTTTACACGATGAATTGACGATGGAAGAAACTATGTGTGTGAGTCAAATTTGAGCACAGAACCGTCCCATATTGGAGTGAGATGAATGCTACATCAAGTAAGAAGAATAATTGGCAAAGGAATTTAGTAGAAGAATGTCTAAGGAAATGGATACTAAAACTTGTACTCAAAGACTTTAAATGTCTTTCTTTAATAACATCATGGGGCATATAGTAAGATTAGAATTTTGGAACCTTCCATGATAAGTACATTCCCCCTTTCTAATGCACTTCTCAAGAAATTCCATACTTTTTTAATTTCAAATATGGAACCAAATTCTATGTGCAAATAAATCTAACACATACCCCAATAGACAAATTGAAGCTTGATGTAATTTTGACGGATCTAGTCAATATAATATGTGTAGAATTCCTACTGAAACTCCGATGGATCTAGAATTCTAGTTAAATTGAACACATGCACTTTGATGATATTCAAGAGATGAAAGAAATTTGCCCATAAATCAGAGAACCATTAATAAAAAATGAATATTACATAAATCATCCTCAAAAGAATAGAGGAGGTGAATATATAAAATATCCAACATAGAAATTAGCCAAAAAAGCTAGAAATAGCCAAAATAGGTGTCATAGGCTAAGGTAGACCACATAGTTTGACCTAGATCACTAAAGATACATGTCACACACTCATTAATGTCCACAAGAGTTAAGTGATGTGAATTATATCACTTAATCTCACTTAAATGACAAGAGAAGCAATTCCAACTCAATTTAACCGTGACTAAATAGTAGTTACTACTAATAGTAACAACAAAAATCATTAATTAAGGAATAAATCTTTCACTCAAAGAGGAGGTGCACATCTCTGATCATAGATGTGAGTTTTTTCATGGGGTATTTGAAATAAATCATGAATAAATCAAGAAAATCAAGAATAAATCAAGAAAATCAAGAAAATTCAAGAAAAATCAAGAACCGGGAGTTGAGTCTCGATCTAAAAATAGCAGCTTTCCCTAGTACCCAGGGATGAGGTGCTCTTCTTCTCTTTGTAGCCAAATTAGGTGAAATAAAGTGTAAATGAATGTATTAACCAAGATCTAGGAGTCTATGCTAGGTATAAACAAATGTGTTAGGATATGCTCCAACACCCCCTGCTTCCAACTCAGAATGATTAGAAAAAAAATTGAGTCCCAATAACTTGGCCATTTTAGGTACTCATTACATAAAAGAAATTCTCATGAAAGAGGAAAGAGGGAAACCTCGTGAAAAAAACCCCCAAAAAAAAGAGGAAAAATGCTAAGTGGCCAAAAGTGACCTACTCACTTGTCTCCACCACTCCAAGCATAGATCTCAGTTCTAAAAATTTATTTTCAATGAAGGACTTAGTGAAGATGTCTAAAACCTTAGAGTGAATTTGATATGAACCAAGTGTCATATATAAATTTATGGGAATAAAAGGTTTTGTGGCAGCCAGCGCTTGAGGAGCCCCAAAAAACTACGATCTAGTCCTTCTTGTATCCGCAGAATCACCGACTAGTTCACCCGCAAGATCTTGTAGGGTTTTCTTTTCCCAAGTTGGAAAATGAGTTAGAGAAGCCATGGCATACTCCTCATCCTATGTATCAGAACCAAAAGGCTAATTATGGCTGCTCTGGGTTCCTCAAGAAGTTTTGACTCTCATCGCTGACAAGTGTTCCTACAGGTCTTCCTAAAAAATCATGCAAAGGATTCTTCTTCAAACTCCACACTTCAAGCCAGCTAGGAATGAACTTTTTAGGTGTGAGAGTCCAGAAATATATATCCTTTGACACCTTAAATATATCCAACAAATATGCATTCAACACTTTGGAGGCTCCAAATCCTTCCTCTTATCTCATCATCGGAATGTGAACCCATGCCTGCGGAACCAAAAATACTAAAGTGTGACACTTTCGGTTTCTTACCTGTCCAACATTCAAAAGGAGGGGTTCCTTTGAGTGATTTGTGAGGAAATCGGTTATGAATTTGAAAGCGTACAATTAATAGGTTCATCCCATAGCTTGGGATCTAATGATTTTGATTGTAGCATACACCTTTTCCATCTCTTTTAAGGACCGATTTTTCTTCTCCGCAACACCGCTCATAGGTGTATAAGGCACAATGTGTTGTAGTTTTATACTGATTGAAGGATGTGGGAATGGACCGTGATGTCACTGTGAATCATACCAAGAGTTGAAGAAGCTCTCTATGCCTTCCCTTTGTCAAACTTTTTCTTTTGATGCTTGCTGCAAGAATGCATCCTTTACATACACCGCCTGTGAATTTAATAGCTGGCAATCCTTCTACCACAAGTTTTCTCACGAAGTTAATGCAAGTGCTTATAGTTTGATGGCCAAATATTTCATGCCATAACCTTTTGATATCATTATATTGTGAAAAATACAAAGGCTAATATATTTAGGAACAAAGTGGAGAAGAAATACAAACGAGAACCATGATCTACAATTCCATGTGCAAGCCGTGAGCCCGTGGAAATGTCGGTAATCACTAAGGAGTCTGGAGTGAAATCCACCTTCCTTCCAGAGACGTAATGAGTGATCTAATATATCGAGAAAAGATTTGTGGACAGTGAGGGAAAATTAAGAACATTTTTTAAGCATCCCCATTCAATATCAACAATTCCTTCTACACACACCTTTGCGGGTGTGGCAAATCCCAAGTAAATTGGGGATCTCGTGCTTTCTTCAATGGAGGAAAATTAATCTTTTGATGCAGCCATATGGTTCAATGAACCTGAATCAAGGATCCAAACTGATGGAGTGGATGTGAAAGCAATTAAAGCATGACCATCTCTTGCTCTCCCTCCAATTTTGTTATCATCTTTCTTCTTTGCATTTTCGGGCATCATGAGATTGTGCCGTTGCAATTGCTTAGCCATCTCATCCATAGTCTTCCTCATGCAATTTTTATTCGGATGAAAACCTTTGGAATGGTAGCTGAAAAGTGTTCTTCCTTCTTCTTCTTCTTCTTACCCTAGGCCTGTAAGAGTTCTCTGAAGATTGTGTGAATCTCTCCTTCCTTCGATTCAAGAAATTTACCTTTCCTTTTCCTTTTGTCTTTTCCACTTTGGAGCATCAATAGCCGCAAGTGCTTGGTTCTTGAATGCTTTATGGCACCCATTTGGAATAACTTAGATTTATCTTGAGTCAATTATGCAAAGAAATCATTCAATGGAGGAATTTTCCATTTTTCCTGAGTCAATTAGATGCTTGAAAAGACGACAAAAATACAGAATATTCAGGGCCTAAATTCGAGAGAATTGAGGCAAGTGAGTTGTTCTTCCTTTCGTGAATCCACATGCATTAAGTTTAACGAGGAGGGATTTGAACTTGGTGAAGAATTATTGCAGGCTGGCTGAAATGAATTGGACTTAGGGATATGAGTTCATTCTCCAAATTGATGCACCTCATTGCATCCTCGCTTTAATGAATAGTCCTTCCAATGTGGTCCAGACTACATCGGGAGTAGTGGCTCCACCGACATGAAAGAGGATATCTCTAGAAATTGATAGGTATATCAGCCCAATTCGTTTCATCCAATTTATTGAAATACTTTATCTTCTCTCCTGCAGAAGTCGGTTCTTTCTCCGTTCATTGTTACTCAGTAAAGCCTCCTTTGGTTTCCTGGAGGCGAAAGAGATCTATGTCTTCCATCTCAAGTAATTGAAAGGATTTGTGAATGATTTTGTGGGTTGGAGAGAGATGATCCATTGCTGCTTTCTACACCTCCTAATGATCTATACCTGCAAACAAAACCATGTACAATCCACTAGATTCAATATAGCTATGATACCATGTAGAATTCATGTAGAAACCCCCCGAGCATAGATCTAGAATTTTAGTTAAATTGAAAACATGCAATTTGTTGATATTTAAGAGATGAGAGAATTTTTTTTGCTCCATAAATCAAAGAATTATATTAATAAAAATTAAGTATACATGAGCAACTATCCTTTTTTTAAAATAAGAGAGGAGGTGAACATATAGAATTTCCAACATAGAGATTCTAGTCAAAAAAAATCTAGAAATAGCTAAAATAGGTGTCATAAGCTAAGGGAGACCATAGTTCGACCTAGACCACTAAAAAATACATGTCACACACTCATTAAATTCCACAAGAGTTAAGTGATGTGTGTTATCTCACTTAAGCTCACTTAAATAACAAGAGAAGCAGTTCCAACACACTTAACTGACCCGAAATAGTAGTTACACATTAGTAATGGTAAAATCATTAATTATGAATAAATCTCTCACTCAAAGAGGAGGTGCGAATTCCCTAATAATAGATGAGTTTTGCATGGGGGAGTTGGAATAAATCATGAATAAATCAAGAAAATCAAGAATAATCGAGAAAATCAAGAACCGAGAGTTGAGTCCTGATCTAAAAATTAGCAGTTTTTTCCTAAAATCTAGGGATGAGGCGCCTTCTTCTATATGTGGCCAAATTAGGTGAAATAAAGTGTAAATGAATGTATTTAACCAAGATCTAGGAGTCTAGGCTAGGTATAAACCAATGTAAGTTAGGGACATGTCTACAATATGCCCCTAAAAATAAATGATTTGATGGTATTATTTAATTCTAAGTAACACACACACAACATTGGGTTCAATGCTATATTAGGGAAAGGGTCCAACACTTTTTCCAATCTTATTTCTTTAAAATTCTCAGCTTTATGGTTTACATGATGAATTGATGATGGAAGAAAGTGGGTTTCAGAGTCAAATTTGAGTCCAAACTCCTCCCATATAATTAAGGCATGTGAATAGTCTTATCCATGTCAAATTTCAATGCATACAGTAAATAGCTCTGGTAAATTCAACGCTAATCTCATTCATGTGTCATTGTTGCCCGTGTCTAGTCCTAGTACAATTCCCTTGTAAAATTTGTATAATATATTCGGAGATTGATAATTTTGAAGGTGTTAGACCTATTCCTACATACACCATGGCCAAATCCTCACCTCTCATTGAAAATCTATGTATTGATCCCTTTTAGTTTTGGGTTAGTATTTTCAATTGGCATGACCTTCAATCTAGTCAAAGTTCAATACCGGGTTCTCCTGTTACTATAGGGTTATAAAGCATCATGATCCAAATGACCACATGAATCCAACCTTCTGATATAATGACCATTACATGACAACTATCATGAAGGGTGATGACTAAGACTAGGGGAAACTTTCAATCTAAGGCTAGGAATGACTGATAGCCCACATCAAGTGAAGGAAGAAAATTAAGATACAGCTGTGTTGTCCCACTCCATGTCAACAACAACACATCCATTCACTAGGAACACTAAGACCCAACAAATCGATGACTCCAATTAAATTAGGTTTATGGTTTCATATGATGAATTGATGATGGACATGGCCTACATCACAGTATGATTAGGGTGCAAAGTCGGCCTTTTTTGGTTTCTAGAATATTTCATTCTCTACTAATTAGGGATGATCCCAAGCCAAATTTTCTTGGAATCACTAACTACTACTAATTTATTGAGTTATTAAGTGTATACAAGATTCATCAAATACATGAAGATCACAATATATTCAAGATGTATAGCACAAGCAAAGATCTCACCTTTTATTATGAGCAATGTAAGATCAATACAATAGATGGTCGATCCGACATAAAACCTCGATGGTCATACAAGCAATAGATATGAGATGCTAAAAATGATCCTGACAATACAAAATAAGCATCCAAAAGCTACTGATATACATAAATGAAGACTAAATCAAGTAGATCCAGCCACACTAATGCTCAACCTCCAAGCCGGGAAAGTGCCCCCTGGCCCTCAAGTAGGAATGTTGAAGCCTCCTCAATAATTCTTTCCTCAAGCACCAAAAGTGTCCAATCATTCCTAGAAATATGCTAAATGATAGATCTGACAACCTAGAAGGGGAAAACTCCATGTCCAAATTCCCAAATCCACTCTCAAACTCCCCGCAGATCCCACTCTTCATTGAATGAAAAGTTCTAATCGGATGACTCAAAACTCCTAGCTACCTTACCGATGAAGGAGGCATCCAAATGCTCTAAAACTCTCCAAGAATATAGATCGGGCTAAGAGAAACCTGTGGGAGAAGTTTCGGCTCAGATTCAAGCATATCTCCCTAGATCCGAGTTTTACCGAATCACAGGACATCCCCTATGGCTCCACTCTATCAGCCCCACCCAATCTGCATAAAAATATAGAATGATGATAACTCTCTCCAAAACTTCAACTAATGGTCTCCGCCTCTGCAACAAAATCCAATTGTTGGAATGGCCCTAGGCCCTCGGGATAAGTTGGATCAAACCTCCCTCCATAACCCGCCCTGAGACTAGAATGGTGGAGGAGTCTTTCATCCCCAGGCCAAGTTGTGGAACAAGGGTGAGTGGATATTTCACCATCGAAAGGCTCAAGGGTTTGTGACAGTAAAACCCCCAAACCTAATGCTCAAGAGCAATAGCAAATGCTAATCCAAACTAGGAATGAGTAATAGGTGCACCACCCTCTTACTTATACTTTTCCCTTCTAATCACAGTTAGGTTAACTCCTCATGTGTTTTATTCTTTCATTGAGTTATCTTTTACTCCTTTCCTTTTCCTTTCTTCTTAAGTCAACCTAAAGATATAACTTTTAACTTCTTGACTTTTCTCCTCTCTTTCAAGGTGAGACTATGACCTAGTAAGCGCCTGTGCCCATTGAGTCTCATCAATTTCTAAGAGGTGGGGATATTACAGAAACCACGTGAAAGTGGAAGCTATAATTATTCCCCTCGCTACATCACTCCTCAATTTCATATTACCTATAATTGAAATTCTAAAGAACATAACAAGTATATTATATTATACAAAATAAAACATATAAATCTATCATATAAAGATATAAACACATACCTCTTCTTTTCAAAATTAAATATCACCATCTTATTCTTCATCCAACAACATTTGTATCGGATCTGGTTCATAATCATTTGACAGGAAAGCCCATTCCATCAATATCATCATCAATGTCATTTTCACAAATAGATTTATCAATATATTCAATGAGACTGGCTCAAGCCTCTACATTTGGATTATCAACTTCTTCAAATTCTTCGCCTGACACATCTAATACATGAGCTACATGTTTCATATGCATAATCATGATCTTTCCTCGCTATTATCTTCATCCCCTCGCTACATGGATTATATCACTTCTATTGGTCTTCCTTTGATCATATCTAACAATGATGACTTAACTCCGGGCTTACTGTACCTCTCGAAAGTAAAATAATTTGCTCACATTTCGACTTGGAAGAACATATATTATGTACCTATTCAAATGTCCTTGTATTAACCATGTAAATCCATCATGCTCAATAACAGCTCTTTCAGATCACATTCATACATTTGTAGCCTATACAATTTAATCCTCAAACAAAACTATTTTAAAGGAACTAAAATCATTAATTCCAATTATATCATCCAAATGGCCATAATACCTATTCTCGCCTCGATTTTGTCACTTCTAGAGGAAATAAGCAGACCTAAACACTCAGCAGCTATCCCACAACTGAGGTTTTCATCCTTATCATCCAAAATTTTGATACCAAATTTACTTACTCATTACACCACATAGAATTGTGATGTTTCAATCAACATGGAAAACAAGTAAAAAATACATTGCCAATTAATAAACTTCATATAGGATTCTAGTAAATATATATTTCTAAAATTAAACAAACCAAATACATTGAAAAATTGGGAAAAAACTAGGAAAATGTGGGCAAAATATTTAACTTGCCTCGCTTATTTTTAAAATGTACAATAACCAACTTCCTTGATGTAATATCAAGAAATTGATCACGATGACAATGCTGAGCCTTAACTATATTACTCACACTCTTTCCCATGATAACCTACTGAAGTGTTCTTCAGTATATTCTATCCCACGCTCCATCCAATCAAGGTTGTTTGCAATGTATAAATGTAAAGCATCCCACTCTTGAGAAACTATATGATAGCATAAAAATTTAATATCATTAATTAGCTATTGTTAATAAAGGAATAATTTTATAAATGCTTAATACATTAAATCTATGTCAACATCTAATAATTACCTTCATAGTCCTCATTTTACCTTCCCTAATAAGACCTCCTTCAAATTTGTTGATGGAGTCAAGATGCCAAATGCAAGGCAAATTCATATTTCATAATTCTAGGTAGATATTGACTAATATACACCATATGCATTGATATTACATATCCTCTCAACCATAGAACCCTCCTGACGTGCTCTTTGTCTAATAAAAGTCTTCAATGACTTCAACTGCCTCACCACCATCCATATCTAATCTGTGTGTATTGGTCCACATAATCTAATCTCTCAACTTGGTGTATGAGGTGTTCTGTGCATTGAAAAAAAAAAAATGATGGAGGTAGATATTGTTTCATTTGACACATTAGTCGTGGAATTTCTCTTTTCCAATACCTTATGTCTTCTTTATGGATTTTGATGATAGCCACCTACAAAATGTCATGCAATAAAATAATATCATGGAATTACATAAATTTGTTGCATAAAACATAATATGTCAATAAGATCCACTACAAATCATATTAAGAAGTACATTTTCCTTATAAACAGCCAATACTTAATTGCCTCATGTATTTCCAAGTACATAAATAATTTGTTTTATGCCTTGTCAAAGTCGTCCGAGATACAAAGGTAGAAATATATTGTACAAAAACAAATAATTATTATTATTTTCCAAAAATGCGCATCTAATAAGGAAATATATTATAACCTACTAATTACCTTAATGAATGTATACAATCATGTGTTTTGACTCCCACCAAAATCTCAATTGTTTCATTAAGATATTTTGTATGTTCTAATTTAAACCCCCGGCCGAAACCTAATTTTTCTAATGTCCTCTTTTACAATATTGCTCTATTTCTCTGTTAACCAAGGAAGACTAGTATTCTATTCACAACCATCGCTATTAGAATTAATAATAACACTTGCAATGCTATTCAGCTCGGATGTCACAACAAATCTTTCCAATTCCTCTCTTGTCAGTCCTTCCATCTAATATCTGCCATAACAATTATGTTATGTTATTCTCGATATGCATTGTATCAAATAGATGAACTATTTGTAGGTGCTCTCAGTATGGCACCCACTAATGCATCGTAATCCTTTTCATTCCTCATGAACTCCTACACGTGTCTTTAATCCACATTCATGAAACATCAACAAATTGAAATTAACATCACTCATCGGGACAAAAAGAAATTAACCAAAGATTTATATAATATGTCATACATAAATACCTTTCATACCTTGATGATTTCTAATATATTCCAACTCCAGGCTATAGGTGTCATTCTTCTATTTTTTCCATTTTCCCTTTTACTTCATTGAATTTTTCATTCTGTGTAGTTCGATAAATATGGTTTTTAGGTAGAAAGTGCCTATACTCAACAAACACTTCCTTTCCTAAACTCCTTTGAATGACTTAGATTTTATCCTCGAATCACAACCGGTACGTAAATTTACCCTTTGTTTGAATACCTTACAAGATATATGAATTCAATGTAGAAAGTGCCAAATTAGAGTTACAATTTAAATAATGCATGATATTTTCAATAAATATATATAATACAAAATCACAAAATAAAGTAACAATATACCACAAAATGTGGCACCTGTGGAGCATCGCTGAATCATTCAAGATAGTATTCCATGGAATTGAAATCGCTTTTTGCCCTATTGGTCTAGAGATGTCACAGTAATACAAGGATTTCACCATAACCCCCAACAACTCATCGACAGAGGGCTCGACATATGCTGCTCATATCTTTTAACTCGGGTACCTACTAATTGGTCTGAATATATTGCATGATTAATTATACTTATCTAGATGTCGCTATATATAAAAGAAATAATTACCATGCACGTAAACAAAGAAATGAAATATTTTGTCATACTTTAAAGAAAAAATTCAAATAAAAATAATTACATACCCGGAAATAATCATTGCCAACATTGTGCCTTCTTGATCGCCATCCAAGGAGGAAGGTTATTGTTTATAAAAAACAGTCACACCGAAAGTACATAGAATTAAGCTCTCCAAATGGACACCATCAACTGCCAACAAAAGTCTAACATTACTAAGTTCTTCTTTAAAATTCACATTTTTCTTCAGTACTTCAATGAACCATCTGTGCATTCAAGAACACTGCCTCGACTTTGTTATTTGCATGGAAATCATAAACCGTATATTTTGGCAGCTGAACAATCACTGGAAACGTGGAATTATCGAAATATAATGAAGAATTTGCAAGGCACCTTCTTTGACGCTTTATCTATTTGATATCTACTTATTTGACATTGTGCATCCATTTAATGCATATTGTCCATAATATATGATATGATCATTAAAACATGCATCAATAGCCCGAGCAGTCCATTCAATTTCTTTTCATAATCATGTGACATTTATATGGGAAAATATTTTATGTCGGTAATAGAACTTCACCTAAAAAAATCTACAAAATTATAAACAAAAATTCAATGTAAACAATATTAACTGAATAATATTTAAGATCCAATATACCACTTTCTTACAAATTAGAAACAATAGCAATATAGGAAAAAATTGAACTTTACATTTGTGAACATGCAGCATAAATAGTTAACAAATTAAATACCTTAGTATCTGGGTGAGGCATGTGTTTGATAAACAATTCATAACCTTCAGGTTCACCAAAACAATATAGTATATAAAATATTTGTTGTTGAGCCTGAGTAAAGAGGTTGGATGATTTCTCTCGGAAATGAGACTAACATCATGACTGCCATTCATTGTCTCCTCATCCATTGGGAGTACCGTGGTGTCTTAGATCAATCTGTGTATTTCATCTTCCTGATTTGAATCACAAATGCTATCTCCATCCATGTCATCATTATTAACTTGATCAACAACTCAATATTTTGATCTTGAAGTTCATCACCTTGTAAAGGAGTATTTCCTCATTAGTACTTGGCAAATAACTCTATGGAGGCTCCTACATTTGGGGGCATCGTCTATATATTTTTTAAAAATGTAGAAAAGTTAGTGCTTATAGAAAAATATAAAAAATCCCGGACAAGAAATATTACTAAAATTCATGATGATGATTACAGAATACATTAACATTGAATCCTCTTACTATGGGATGATATTCAACCTCTCGGTGGCCTCCCTTCTCCCACAATGTCTCTTCTGCAGTTGTTGTTATTAAAAAGTATTTTTCTTTGCAGTTCTATAATCATAGCAAGGAAATAATACTTTTCCATTGCTACATTCATAAGACGCCTTTAACTGAAAATTCCTCACATTTTCATTCATAGTAGACAACTTTGGTTCCGACAATTCAATTAGTTCTACTTACAATCTACCAAATAGTAGGTCAAATTTTTATATTTTAGCCACTCATTTCGATATGATATGTTTATTTTATGCTGACTTAATCCTCACAATCATTTATTCTAAGACATTTTGAGATGTTTTTTTTTGCCATTATCGTGTGTGACACCATTAAGATCATATAATTTCCAAATTTGTACTTTAGAGCAGTGTGTACTAAATCACCATGGAAAATAATTACACCATTTAACAAAACTAGTCAAAATTTCTCAAACTTGAATCACTGACACCATACACTAGCCTCTAAGTTTTTTTTGTAGACAAAATGCCAATCTTGAAATTCACCACTAAAAAAATAATACCAACTAGTTTTCATCCACAATTGGGTTGGATTAGTTTAAATTATGATGTGCTGATTTCACTCCATACAATGGCTCAATTACTTCATGCTGGTCACCTTTTTATTTTCTAAGACACTTTGGCATGTTCACATTTTTCATTGTCTGACTAGTAAATTTCATCATGTCATCGTAGATTTGGCCATGAATTTCCTTTTATATTTTAGAGATTCTTATTAATAGTATAAACAAGTTACATCATATACAAACTAAAGTTAATCACTTCATCTAGAATTTGTGCAGATTATAAAAATTTATTTAAAACAAAACTTCACACAGTAAGTTAGTATGGGTATGTGACTTATTGAGAAAGTTAAAACAAATATACTTATTTATATTGAAGAGTATGGTATATAATCATAAGTTCATTTTGTAAAAGGTGCTAGTCATAAGCCAAGAAATTTAAAAGTGGATAACCATAAGCTAAGATGGTTGAAGGTGGTTAGTTGTGCTATTTGTTATGTGTCTAATCACAACATAGATAACATATTTATAATAAAGATATGTGTACAAATGTTTCCTTTTATATAATAATGACAAATATAATTCTACCATAAGTTTAGGGTTAGTGTTTATGTATCTTATTGTTATAAACATGAGTTTCTCCCATCTTATATATATACCATATCTTATCATTTATCAATTTAACAATCAACTTCAAGATTGTATTCATGGATTTCTTCCTTTCATTTTAATTGGAATTAGTGCTAGCCAACCATTATAAAGTATCCCAAACCATTACTACTACCTATATTATTTCAATTCTATAAAGTGTGATCCCACGGGGTACTAGGATGTAATATGGCACTAAAGCTCAACTGCTTTGTTATGCTTTTTGTTATTCTTAAAAATAAAAAGAGAGAAGAAAATGACAATCAATTACTATCATTCTACCGATTAGGGTTGAGTTTCAAAAGCAATCCCATATCTTTATCAATTAAAAGAAATAACATGCCTAGTTATTAATTGGAAGGGTAGTACGGATTCCATAAACTCTTAGGCTCATTATGAATCCACATACCTTTCCATAGAATACTAACTTAGATCTCAAACCAAATACACTCTAAATATGGTACTACTACATATAATATATTATCAAGGAAAAACAAGCTACGAAATTTGGACATTTGACCAAAATGTACAAGTTAAATGAGTACATCAATAAAACATAACATACTAACCTTGCAAGTTCAAAATCCCAGCTATAAGGTAGATAGAGAATTGGATTTTTTCAACCGGGGGGTGACAGAAAAAATAAACAACCCAAACAAAAGCTAGGAAACAAAGGTTTAACTATAGAAATTGTGCTGCAAAGTCTCTTAAAGTCACGATGAGAGATCAACTAGTCGCTAATTAATTAAATGAGATAGGCAAAATTTTTGTGTAATAGTGACAAACTTTGTATAATAGCTTAATGTAACTTTCTAATGGCAATAATGAAATCCCAATAAGTTAAAAACCTATTCTCGTATTATCATCAACTGCGGGCAATATCGATCAAAATCCCACCCTATTTAGTAAAAAAAAACACAGTAAATAATGAAATGTGGAAAAATTCTCAGAATAATCCACCCATCCTAGAGTAGTGACAAAATTAATGTAAATGCTTTAATTCAACATTTGTTTTATAAAAAGGTTGGTTGCATGTGAAATATTGTAAACAAAAAAAATTAGCTTCTAAAAAAAGATTGGCCTAATGTTTGAACATACTAAATGCATTTTGTTTACTGACATTTCACGATTTAATGTTCAATATTTTGCAATCGTGATTCTTACAAATAAGTGACATGTCTACCATCTACCATTGTACCCCACTACAATGTAAAATCAAGAGAAGGTTGTTAGACAAGCATAGCTTGCAGAGGAAGCATACCAGGCATGGTTTAGTTAACCGCCTATTGAATTTCCAATATGTCTTGAGTCATTGATTCAATATGTCTATAGTGACATTGATTCTCATGTTGGGGATGAAGATAATAATATAGAAGTGGGTATGGATATTTTTTTATGGTATATTCATGCCATGGAGGGAATGTTGTCACATGCATTCCAACAAGATATGCTAGGGGACGATGCTCATATCATCAATACCTTCTTCGAAAGCCTAAAATTTGCTTCCACCACCCCTCTCTTTAGACATGGGTCAAGGTCTACCCAACTAGAGACAACAATGTTACTATAAAACTTGAAAGCAATATATGGTATGTCATACATGTGTTTCTTGACACTTTTAAGGTAACTAACCATTAAGTCCCTTATATTTTTAACAAATCTTGTCACATATTCAACAATGAAAAGGAATTTCATGCCTGCTTGATGATAGTGTATATTTTTATTGCCCACTAATTGAAAATTACTCAAATATAAGGTACTTACAAGTGATAATGTCCTCCTTGACAACTGTAAAGATGCAAAACAACTACTAAAAAATTTAGGTGTTGAATACATGCCATATCACGCTTGTCTGAATGATTGGATTCTATACAAAGACAAATACAGGAATAAAGAGATGTGTCCAAAATGTTGGCATGATAGGTACCAAAAATTAAAAAACATGGGAAAGGAACCTAGTCCCCCTCATAATATATTGAGGAACGTGCCTATAATCTAAATTATTCAAACGCTTTTTCGTTTCAAACATTTTTTTGTGCTGCAAGGGTGGCATGCCTCGCACATGAGTGAGCCATGAGTTATGTTGATCCTAGTGGATTCAATAACCATGAAGAATATAAATGATACATGCCCCATTAAATTTAGGGATGAAGCATGAAGCCTTCATTTGAGCATAGACATGGATGGAATTAACCTATAATATTTCCTCTAAAATACCAACTATTTTGTTTGGCCAATGGTAGTGATCAATAACAATACCCCCCATGGTTGCCTTGAAGAATGAACATCTTATGTTGAGGTGAATCCATGAATTTGGGTAACTCTTTTTGGCAATCAAGAAAGTGAAATAGTAGATTTTCGAAACCTTGAGATATTGATAGATCAATTGAGCATTTAAGTAAGACATTGATTGAGGGTTCTTTATGGAAAAAACAAACCCTCGATATAGGTGATTGTATAGGTTAAGAAAACCATCAATTGAGATAGAGGTTGACTGAGAGTTAGGACCTCGATTGAACTATAGATCCCAATCAAACTTTATAGCTTGATCAAGGTCCCTTGTTTCTATTTTCAATAACAACACACAAGAACCTCAATCAAGCTATTTTTATTAATCCACAAAGACCTCAACTGAAAAATCATTTTTAGGCACTCAATCAAGATTTATAATAATCCTAGATAGCGCTAAGTTGCACAATCAAGGATTTAAAATCCTGAAATCTGCCCCCCTTGTCGTAGGATTTTCTGCAGCTGCAACTTCCAAGGGGTGAAACCCCTCCTTATCTTTCATATTAGGTGGCAAAGTTTATCCCAGTGAATTAGTAAGTGCATATTCTATCAAATGATCTCATTTTCACACTCTCCATTTCATATTATATTTTTTATTTCTTTCCTTTTAATATACTTATGCTTAATTTTTTTTCCACAATTCCAAAGACACTTAGAGAAAAATCAACGACATACAAAATGCACAACCAAAAAATTCAAAAAAACATGTTGGATACTCGTGGATGTTTCCTCTTCAAAAGGGCATTTTTATATGTATTAAATGATCTCATTTTCACACTCTCCATTTCATATTATATTTTTTATTTATTTCCTTTTAAAACTTATACTTAAATTGTTTTCCACAATTCCAAAGACACTTAGAGAAAAATCAACGACATACAAACTACACAACCAAAAAATTCAAAAAAACATGTTGGATACTCGTGGATGTTTCCTCTTCAAAAGGATATTTTTTGTTTTTCAATTTATGTAAACAATAGGAAAAAAATTGGCAGGAACACAAAAGTGTATAAAATATGATTCAAATATTAATTCGTCAACTTCAAAAAATAATAAAAAACATAATTCCCCACCCCCACTCCCCCCAAAAAATGAAATCTATTATGTTTTGTGTATATCGAGTTCATATAATTTGTTTTCGAAAATTATATATTGAACATTGAATTAGTTGACGGGAACAACAATCATTTAAATTTTGGGGAAATTTGCAAGGACAAACATCTAATTAAATACAAATTTGGCACATTAAATGACATTAACATGTAAAAAAAAATATTATTAGGAATATAACACAATTCCCTCCAAATTGTTTTTTTACTACACATCAATATTCATAAGGAATATATTAGTTTCGAGGATTTCAATTTAAAAAATATGTAAAATGTCAAATGTCAAATGTCAAATTTATATTGTCACATTTCACTAAAAAAGTGTTACCCATCTTTATTGTTTCACTTATTGGCTATTATATTCCCTAGTAAAATACAAGTGAAGAGAATGCATGTCTACCTCCAACCATTAATCAATGACTTGAAGCAATTATGTGAAGGGATACATGTATACTGTAACATCCCAGTTTTAATCCTCATACTAGCAATGTATATGTGTACATGATGAATGGTTAAGAGTCGAATGATGTAATATATAAATGATACATTGAATAATGATAAAAATACATCATAGGCCACATACATAGAATGGGGGGCTATAATTCCACAAGAGAAGAAATAGGGCCAAATTAAGATAATATTATTTTATTGTGAGCCTAAATCCTTAAAATTTGACTTCATTAAACCTTTGCTTTATGTTTTCTTGTATCTCTTAAACTTGGAGTTAGTGGGAAGAAAGATACATCGACTTCTTATGAAGGTGTGTGGTTTTTCCCATTCGTGCAAATATAATCCATGCATTTTGGTTATGTAAAGGGAATTATCATTCATATTTCCCTGGGAGTGTTGTCTCTAAGCCTAAGATACTATAAACAATGTTACAAACTTGATGAAAACCCTTCAGAGTTCTCATTTTCTTGGAGGTCACATTTAATGGTTGTTTTTACCCTCATTTCAAAACATGGTGCCATTAGTGACACCCTTCTTTTTTTTTCTGTAGGTGGGGGGGGGATTTAAAATGACAACATTTTGCAAACATGATCCTTGATAATTCTAACAAAATCCTTAAAGTCAACCCTTGAATCGAAAAGTGGTGCTACTAGTAGCACCCCCCTTTTTTTGGTCAAAATTACCACTAGAAAAATATTATGATGAGTAGAACTCTTTTTTTTTAAGCTAAAGTTACAACATGTTTGAAACCATGGTCTTAATAACTTGTACCATTGCAACCAAAATTTTAAAACCAACCTTTGAATAAAAAACAAGTGTGACCTTTTTTTTTTTATTTATGACTTAAAATTCCAACATTTTTTAAACCATTAACATCCTTGCACCTACTCCACCATTATCTTCTCCTTAAAATAATTTTTGCAAACACCTTATTTTTTTAAAGAACGAATAAAAAATATCAAATTAAAAACAAAATTTTAAATATATTATAAAAAAACAATGTAAACAATGAATTTGAAAAAAATAAAAATAAATAAATTAATTAAATTAAAAATACCTTACAAATATTATTATAAATCAAATTCACATATATAAACACAACACATTGATATTAACTTAAAACGAATTTAAAAAACAAAGTAAAAAATAATATTAAAATATAAATTATATAAAAAAACATTANTAAAAACCTTAATATAAAAAAAAAAATTAAAATAAAGAAAAATATTTAAAAAAAAAAATCAAAACACTTAATATAAGAACAAAATATGCGGGGTAAAACGAGGAGGTGAGATTTTGGGGAAGGGGCGATTTTAAAAATAGCTTCCTCCCCCTTTTACCCTTTTTCAAAGTACGTCTTTTTATTTAAAGGCTTTTATAATGTGATTTTTAATATGTATTTTAAGAATTTCTTTTTTTTTAATATTTCTGTTATTTAAAAAAACTGATATTGTTTTTATGATTTTTCAATTTTTTTAAATTCGATTTAAATTGTTTATATTATTTTTTAATCTTTTTTTTTGTACTTTTAAAATTTTGTTTTTTATTTTTATTTTTGAAATTTGTAAATTTACATCTTTAGATTTTTTTTTTAATTGAATATTTTGTTGTTTAATATTTTTTTTTAAAAGGGTGATGGCAGAGTGGAGGCGAGTGAGATAATTTTGATCACAACAATGACAATTGTTTAGGAAACAACATTAATAATATTAAAAGTTTGAGTCTAAAATAAAAAAGGTATTATTGTTAATATTTATTTTTTTCAATTCAAGGGTTGATTTTAAGATTTTGGTGGTTGTTGTCGCAAGAGTTGACTCTAGGTTGTAATAGAGCCAAGCCTTAGCACATTTTAAATGAAATAACAATTTGTTGATTGATCAGTCATATGAGGCTTCTATAACTAGGTCTGAAACATNGGTTGATTTTAAGATTTTGGTGGTTGTTGTCGCAAGAGTTGACTCTAGGTTGTAATAGAGCCAAGCCTTAGCACATTTTAAATGAAATAACAATTTGTTGATTGATCAGTCATATGAGGCTTCTATAACTAGGTCTGAAACATGCCTTTCAATCATTTATAAATCATAAACGAAGAGGCATGACCTCGTTTGCTTAATTTAATTAAAATAAGGAAGATAGATAGAAGATAGAGGATGAAGAAGACTGAAACAAAGAGTTAGGTATCTAATTCCGAGAAGTCTAATATTTATTTCAACAAAGGAATGCCAAATAACTTTGAAAGATAAACATGCATATATATAACTTGTAATCTATGCAGAAACAATTAAACTACAGGTCTTGTTTTGTTCACAGCATAAACAGAGGAAAAGATGAACCTAACAGGCTGCCCAATAAATGACTACAACAGAGGTATTACTGAATTAGAGCCATTAAAAGCTGAATATGTAAAAGAAGGAAGAAAGAAGGAGTGTGAATATGAGAAAACGATACAAGAAAAGACAGAATTACACTATGACGAGGTATAGAATCTCTTAGCTTTTGTTCTATATTTACTGAAAGAAATGGCATTACAAACCCAGGCCCCAAAAGGCTCTCGGGTTGTTCCCCCCTCTCTCATTCTCCCAAAAATGGTTATTTAAATTGTCAATACAATATTAATTATTAACTCGTTACATTACACAATATTTTGGCTAAAAATAATCTAAAATAAATCTTGATTTGTTTCGAGGAATATGGAAACGATTTGCCTTCCTGGAATTCTATAGTTTCTAGGTGCTTTGCCACCTTCTTAAAACCGATGCTAAAATTCACCATATGTCATATTTTCTTGAAGAAATATCAATCTAGTCAGTTTTTAATCCTCGAGGACTAAGTTTGAATATTATTGCAATCGTTCAAAATAATAGCTTTGCAAAGTGGCCTATTTGATTCATGGATGGTCTCGTTGTATCATTTGTTCATTTGCCACCTACGTGTGAATATTCAGAAGCTCGACTTCTGTCCTTTTTTTCTTTGACAGAGGGCATTTTTATTTGGATTAACGTATCTAAGCCATATTCTTTGATCCCCTCCACACCCAGCCTATGAACACTCAAAGCATTTGTCTTGAGAGGCCTTTGACAAAAATAGCAAAAGCATTGGATCAGTGAAATAAATCATCTGATCTTGGTACGCTTTGATAAGGTCAAATGAGGCCATAATTACAATTTTTCAAAGAGTGATTCTTGGATTCTTCAAGGAATTAACTGTCAAAGTGGTTATATTACCTAGTATTGGACGCATGGCTTCTTTGTAAAAAATTGATGATTGACGCACACATTTTAGCACTTTACAAACCACAATCCAGTACTTAATGTTGAGCCTGTCCAACACTGTAATACAATTGTTGCATTGAAATCCCGAAGATCTTTCCCTGACATTAGTTCTATCTGTGAAGGAGTCTACACATACTGGTTTGAAGTGAAGATCCAATCAATCACAAAAACGAGCAACAAACGAGAGCGTTCCAACATCCAAATCCACTGTTGTGAAAACATTTAACCCATCAGCGTTTGATATGTATGACTGGAATCCTGACTTTGGGCCTTCGAGCTTTGAGGGAAGGGAGAGGTGGCTATTGAAAACTCTTCGTCGGTAAGAATCCATGAAGTGGAACTCGATGCTTACGTATAACCTTGTTCTAGTGATTTTATCGGCATGTAGCGCACCCCTTTCAGGTCTCCTCGTGAGTTCCTCCTCCATGTGACTTAACACTCGGTGCTTGGGCGATGGGTCTCGACTAACTCTCGGATCATGATGAGATGTGGACGATGATTTGTGTAGTTCACCCACGTATGCGATCACTCAAATCCCGACGCTTTCCATTCATCGTCCTTATGTTGGTAGTACGGTTGTCGTTACACCAAAACCCGCAGGTGATTGGTAAACTTACCACTGCCAGATTTCAAGGATCCACGAGAGGCGATTAGTCCCTTGTCACGACACACCGAGGAGCGTTGACTACTTGCAATTTCGTGCAATAATCTCCCCCTCAGCGCGAGCCGAGTGTGTATCGAACTCATGACCTCTAGCTCTGATACCAATTGTTGGTAGTATGGCTATCGTTAGACCAAAACCCGCAGGTGATTGGTAAACTTACCACCGCTAGATTTCAAGGATCCACGAGAGGCAATTAGTCCCTTGTCACGATACACCAGGGAGTGCTGACTACTTGCAATTTTGTGCAACACCTTGTGACTTAATGCTCGGACAGATGATGCATTGCTTTGGTCCTCATGTATATTCTCTCCTTGCAGTCTTCTGTGAGTTGTCTTGTGACTTGGCATGTGTGTGGCTTACAGTGGATAGTTTGGAGATTGGGACGTGAAGGGTAATGGACTCAATATAAAAGGGAATTGTTGCAAAGGGTTTGGCTAAACGATTTTTCTCTTTTCTTACCAAACTTTAAAATAAAATAAAATATTAATTTTAAAATTATATAAAATATTTTTAAAATAATATATAGAAAAAAACAAAACTTATAGTTTGATTTTATAATTTGACACTCTTCACAATCAAGGAATTGCGAAGTAAGACCAAACATGAGACATTAGGAAACTTTAAAGCTTTGAGATTTTGGCCAATTGTGACACAAGGCTTTGAGATTTTTATGGTAAAAAAGATCGACGAAAATGGCGATAGGTTTAGAGGTTTCACTACAGCGGGAAGGTTTGCACCAGATGACGCAAGGATTTAAAGGTTAAAATAAAAATAAATAAATAAAATCTTACACCAGGCGACAAGGTTCTAAAGCTAGCTGGCACAACTGATATAACTCTTGGCAAGAGACACTAAGTTTAGAAATTTTCAATATTTGTTTCAACATAGGCTCCATCTAGGGATGGTGCTTTCCTGCAAAGCGCTAAGAACAATAGACCATGTGCCTTCATCCATTGGGCGACCTGAAATCAAACTTTGAACCCCATCATCTTACTTGCGTCTTTCCGAAACAAAAACCACTTATGCATTCATTGGGATATGGAGTCATAATGCCTTAAAACGGAACCATATTGGATGCCAAACTGAAAAGCAAACTTATTAACTGGAAACATATTGAAAAACATCGTTGTACTATAATTCTTGAAGTCAAGCTTATTTATATACATCACCTACTCTAACTGGTATTACTGCTTTGATCAAGTATAAGAAATTTTCCAAATCAACCAAGCGAATATCTGACTAACCAATTTAATTATGCTTCCATCCTTGAGCACAAAAACGAGAGGAGAAACTGCGAATTTCAAAACATACCTTGGGACCAGGTACTTACAGTTTTGAAAATCAGACCTCAAGAAGTCGAAAATACAAATTTCAATGCCCCATTTCGACTCCATATAAACTGCTACTAGATCGTAGAGGGGAAGAGATATACCACTTTTGCAATTAATCCATGCTTCCTCCTGCTGGGAAAGCTGTGTGAAATGCCTTTGTGCACTTTTCCCACTATTGATTTTTTCTTCTTCTGGTGCAAAAATGTCGCATTGAAACTTACTGGTTTGTTGCTCAATAGTTTCTAAACATGGAGGAGAGATCAACTGTTCCAGTAATCCCTACTTATATCCTTCATCCACTGTCCAAAAATCTTCTCGATAACTATCATACATAGGCTGATTTCTTTTATGATGTTGTCGATTGTTTTCCTGTTGAACCAAAGTTTCTTGTTGTTCATCATCTTCAGAAACACTTTCATCATATTTATCAAACAAAGGAGGATTGTCGTAAGTTTTCATGCGTGACGAAGAAAAAATCTTCTCTTGTTCATTTTCTGGATACTCATCATAAACAGGCTTCTCATAGCATGTTCCAGAACATTGACTTTTAGAAATTTTTGTTTTGTGAGGATATAGAAAATATGGTTGAAAATCAACAAACTAATTTTCATGAGGTTTTACAATAGTGACCATACCTGAAATCTCAATTACATTTGGGTGATTACAATCCTCCTGAAACTCTTCATGAAATGGCTTTTTGGCAACATACAATCCGTCATATTTCAGGGCCTTTACTTGATCATGAAACTGATAAAGAAGGGATCTTTCCATAGCAAAGTGACTATGTTCTATATTAGCAAACCATGATTGTATATGGTCTTCATAAAGATATAGACCAACAATTTCATCATCATGTTGTACAATTAAACTATTTTCAACATCATTAATATTAATAAACTCATTATGAATGTATTCCTCTTGAACAACAGAATTAAAAATAGAGTCATATATGAATGAGCTTGAGTCTAGCTTTTCATCTGAAAAAGCATTTTCATCCTCATCGCTGCAGCAAATCTGGTTGAGATTGGTTTGAAAACCTTTTGACCTTTATGCTTCATCTTCATGGAGTTTGGTTTGATATTCTTCTTGAATATGATCACAAGAGCTATCATATTCTTCTTCTTTATCAATGAACTCTTTCTCATGTTGGTCATCTTCATCAACTTGAGAAATTTCTTCTATTCCTTCCTCCTCTTCAAGAGGATTTGTTTGATTTTTTTGTTTTATGAATTTTTTATTGCAACAATATTCAAAAAGGAGTTCAGCTGAATAGATCCTCTTACAATGTTGATGAAAATCTGTGTGAAAATATTTCAATGAAGGAATACTAGAATGGGGTAAATATTTATACCAGAGTCTAACATCTCTTTCCAATGAAAACATAAAAAGTTTCATGACTACATCTTCATGGTGTACATCCAATTCATCCATGAGCTTGTGAAATTCAAACAAGTGTTGAGCAGGATTGTAATCCACATATCCTACGAATTTGGGAAGGACATCTCCCCAAATAATAATGTATGGAATAGTGTTTGGAAAAACATAAACATTTGTAAAGTCAAGAGGAGCAAACCTCGCAGCAATTCGAGCAGTGAACGAATTTGACATTTTGAGACCAGTGGATTCACCAGTGAATCATGTAGAGTCTTCAAACCAAGGAGTTGTCAGGTGAATGATCACAGCCAATTGAATTTATATCCCTTGTTCACCATCAAGGAATAGATCTAAACTTTTGTCGTATCCCAGGGAAGATAACTTCGTTCCTCCATCCCCAACAATGACGCCAGAAAATTTTGTCGCAAGAGTTGACTCTAGGTTGTAATAGAGACAAGCCTTAGCACATTTTAAAGGAAGTAACAATTTGTTGATTGATCAGTCATATGAGGCTTCTAGAACTAGGTCTGAAACAGGCCTTTCAACCATTTATAAATCATAAACAAAGAGGCATGACCTCGTTTTCCTAATTTAATTAAAATAAGGAAGATGGATAGAATATAGAGGATGAAGAAGACCAAAACAAAGAGTTAGGTATCTAATTCCGACAAGTCTAATCTTTATTTCAACAGAGGAATGCCAAATAACTTTGAAATACAAACATGAATATATATAACTTGTAATCTAGGCAGAAACAATCAAGCTACAGGTCATGTTTTTCTCACAACATAAACAGAGGAATATAAAAACCTAACAGGTTGCCCAATAAATGACTACAACAGAGGTATTATTGAATTAGTTCCACTACAAGCTGAATATGTAAAAGAAGGAATAAAGAAGGAGTGTGAATCTGAGAAAACGATACAAGAAAAGACATAATTACATAGTGACGAGGTATAGAATCTCTTAGCTTATGTTCTATATTTACTAAAAGAAATGGCATTACAAACCCAGCCCCCAAAAGGATCTTGGGTTGTCCCCCCCCTCTCTCATTCTCCCAAAAATGGTTATTTAAATTGTCAATACAATATTAACTATTAACCTGTTACATTACACAATATTTTTGCCAAAAATAATCTAAAAGAAATCTTGATTTGTTTCGAGGAATATGGAAACGATTTGCCTTCCTAGAATTCTGTAGCTACCAGGTGCTCTGCCACCTTCTTAAAACCGATGCTAAACTTCTCTGTATGTCATATTTTCTTGAATAAATATCAATCTAGTCAGTTTTTAATCCTCGAGGAATAAGTTTGACCATTATTGCAATCGTTCAAATTAATAGATTTGGCAAGTGGCATATCTGATTCATGGATGGTATCGTTGTATCATTTGTTCATTTTCCACCTGCGCGCGAATATTTAGAAGCTCGGGTTCTGTCCTTTTTTTATTTAACAGAGGGTGTTTTTATTTGGATTAATGCATCTAATCCATATTCTTTGATCCCCTCCACACCAAGCCTATGAACACTCAAAGTGTTTGTCTTGAGAGGCCTTCGACAAAAATTGCAAAAGCATTGGATCAATGAAATCAATCATCTGATATTGGTATGCTTTGAGAAGGTTAGATGAGGCCATAATTAAAATTTTGAAAATAGTGATTCTCATATTCTTCAAGGACTTAACTGTCAAAGTGGTTATATTACCCAGTATTGGACGCATGGCTTCGTTGTAAAAAATTGATGATTGATGCACACGGTTTAGCACTTTACAAACCACAATCCAGTCCTTAGCGTCGAGCTTGTCCAACATTGTAATAAAATTGTTGCATTGAGATCCTGAAGATCTTTCCCTGACATTAGTTCTATCTGTGAAGGATTCTACACTAACTGGTTTGAAGTGAATATCCAATCAATCACAAAAATGAGCAACAAGCGAGAGTGTTCCAGCATCAAAATCCACTATTGTGAAAATGTTTAACCCATCAACGTTTGATGTGTATGAATGGAATCCCGAATTCGGGCCTTCGGGCTTTGGTGGAAGGGAGAGGTGGCTATTGAAATCTCTCAATTGGTTAGAATTCCCGAAGTGGAACTCGATGCTTACATATAACCATGTTCTAGTGATTTTCTCAGCGTGTAGCGCACCCCTTTCGAGTCTCCTCGTGAGTTCCTCCTCCATGTGACTTAACGCTTCGTGCTTGGGTGACGGGTCTCGAATGACTCTCGGAGCATGATGAGATGTGGATGATGATTTGTGTGGTGCACCCATGTATGCGATTTCTCAACTCCCAATGCCTTCCATTCATCCTCCTTGTGACTTAACGCTCGGACAGATGGTGCATTGCTTTGGTCCTCACGTGGATTCTCTCCTTGGAGACATGTGTGAGTTGTCTTGTGACTTGGCATGTGTGTGGCTTACGGTGGATATTTTGGATATTGGGACGTGAAGGGTAGTGGACCCAACAATTTTTATAAAAGAGAATTGGTGCAAAGAGTTTGGCTAAATGATTTTTCTCTTTTCTTACCAAACTTTAAAATAAAATAAAATATTAATTTTAAAATTATAAAAAATCATTTTAAAATAATATATAGAAAAAAAACAAAACTTATAGTTTGATTTTATAATTTGACACTCTTCACAATCAATGAATTGCGAAGTAAGACCAAATAGGAGACCTTAGGAAACTTTAAAGCTTTGAGATTTTGGCCAATTGTGACGCAAGGCTTTGAGATTTTGACGGTAGAAAAGCTCGGCGAAAATGGCGATAGGTTTAGAGGTTTCACTGCAGCGGGAAGGTTTGCGCCAAATGACGCAAGGATTTAAAGGTTAAAAAAAAAAAAACTCACCCCAGGCGACAAGGTTCTAAATCTAGCTGGCACAACTGACATAACTTTTGGCGAGAGACACTAAGTTTAGAAATTTTCAATATTTGTTCCAACAGTGGCAATGGTATCGACTGTTAAGGCCATGGTTTCAAACAAGTAATAATTTTAACTCTAAAAAAATGATGTTATTTGTAAAATTGTTTTCGGTTTGAGGATTGATTTTAAGATTTTGGTTGCAACAATATTGGTTGTTAACGCCATTTTTTTAAATAAGTTATAATTTTAACCTCAAAAAGATAAAGGGTTGCTACTTGTAGAACCTCTTTTCGATTTGGGGGTTGATTTCAATGATTTTGTTAGTAACATTGTAATCCATGGTTGCAAAATGTTGTAATTTTAACCTCGAAAAAAAAGG
The DNA here is from genome assembly GCA_010110895.2 of Picea sitchensis. Taxonomy (NCBI): domain Eukaryota; kingdom Viridiplantae; phylum Streptophyta; class Pinopsida; order Pinales; family Pinaceae; genus Picea; species Picea sitchensis. The sequence continues at coordinate 9,930 of SNQJ01S0046238.1, read as the reverse complement.
GTGCCACTGATGCAACCACTTTTCGATTCAGGAGTTGATTTTAGTATTTTTTATGCAAAGATATGATATTTTACCACTAAAGTTCTTATTTTGAGGTCATAATTCTCGTTAGGTTGGTAACTGTGTTTATAGTATGGTTGCGATAAAATTATGGATAGTTGTTTCCTTGAAACTATGTGGAAACTATGATCATGTCCAAGGGAAATCATGGTCATGGATTAAACTTAATGACAACGAAGAATTCCTAGAGTCCCCAACAATGAGATTTCCTAGTTGATCAATGTTTGGGTCGTAGAAGGAAGTGGGATACCATGAGGGATTGCTTGGAAAAGAAGTGGATCCCATTCCTTGGGTTATGTAGGTTGATGGGAAAATAGATCCAATGGATTGGGATAGCTATAATAGTTCACAGATTGTGAATTTTGGGAATTGGGTTGTGTGTAGAGAGATAGGGCCAACCATTGGAGTGTAGTCATAGCCTCAACTTAGGAGTGGTCTCATTGCAGAGAGTAGTGCAACGAAGAGCCTATGGTTGGGTGGAACATCTTTTTTATGAAACCAATTGGTGGTTGATTCCCAAAAAGATAAGTGTTACCATTTATTCATTATTATGTTGATTTAATGCTTTTAAATTATGAATTGACTGTTGTTATGCATTTATCTATAATTCTTCATCTGTATTATGATTAATTAATTATGTTTTCATGCATTAATCAATTCATATTATGACAGTGAGGAATTACGGTGTCAACACCATAAAATGTGGATTTCAAATTAATTATATGAAGGGGTATGTACCAAAGTGGAATTAGAGCTAAAATCAAAGTGAATTGGGTGTAATATGGATGCTGGGTATAGTGAAGAGTGGTATCAAAGTAATAAATTGATGAAAATTGGTGGTTTTAAGAAGCACCCCATATCCTCAACGATGGATAGAGGAATTTGTAATACCCCACCACCTCAACAACGTACAAGGTTGTTTGTATGTTATAGAATGGTGTCAACACTATTGGTTAGATCATTGGGGTTGTATGGGCCAAAAATTGGCTTGTATGTGGAGAAAAATGTAGTTTGCAAATTAAGAGTTTAATAGAATTCCTCAAGGAGAATAATTGGAGAAGTGTTATGAATCCAACAATTATTGGAATGATGGATTAAATTCCTAAATTGTATTCTTTATTCTTGTTAAAGAATACAGAGGCACGTCTGTATAATTTATGGTTTGTAGAGTGCATTTTCATGAAGGAAATCAGAAAAACTCATGACAATCATGGATTAAAATTCTCCACAATTCAATCAAATCGACAATTAATAGGGTTGAATTCGATTAAAAGAGTGGATGAATATACAGAGTGTGCCAAATGCCAATGTCGAGTCTGAAATTCATGGTGGCTAAGTTGTTGGGGAAAATAAATAAATATATATGATTTATTGGAACAAAACCCCATATATATGATGTGGACCCATACATGTGACGTGGAGGTGTCGAGTGGTGTTGTGTGTAGTCTGGGTGCATCAGTGGTAGCCATGAGGTAGGGTCCATCACTATGGAGGTAGTTAGGCTGCTAATAGTGGTTTTCGAAGGCATAAGATGTGGATTTCCAAAAATGAGTTTAGGCTTTCCAATTACTATCGAGGTGATGTGTGTCCCCTAGATGGTAAGCGGATTCTGAAGACAAAGGGACAAGTAAACAATCGAAAAGTTTAACCTATGCAATATATTTGAACTGTAGATCTGGATCATGTGCGAGGAAACATGTGTGCAAGTAAAGGAGTGGTCAGAGGTGGAACAACCCCCCATCACATCATCCAATAACCATGTGTCATATGGAGGGCCCAAGGACATAAGTGGAACCCCCTTGTCACATCCACGATCAATATCATGCCAAGTGGAAAATAATGATAGAGGGGTACACGTGGCCCACAATAATTAATGATGATGATGATGATGATGATGATGATAAATGTACACATAGACCAATTGGTCTATCAAACATTAATAAGGTAAGAGATCGATTCAATTTCTTTAAAATTGTATTTCTATGCTCAAAAAGCATTGAGAGAAGTGTTCCAACATCACCATAGTTTTGATGACTTATGAGGTTAGGAAGGTCGATAATGTGGAAGATATTTTTAAATTGGGATCTAATATGGGTATAGGCAGGGCAATCCAAGATGAAGTGTTTTCACCTTCTACCCTCTTAGTGTCACAAAGGTGACATATTCTCTCATCCCATGTTATTTTGGGAGTTGTCCAATGCCCAGTTTCACGATGTATCTCGTGAGCGTTTGTTCTTATTTTAGCAATGTTGATTTTCTTCTTTGCACTTTTCAAAACTGAGAGGTAATTTTGATCTTATAAATTAGGGTTGACCACCATCTTGTATTATCTTAATTTGTTTTTATCCACTAATTCTCTATCACACCACATATTCTCCTTAAATTTAGAAGTGATAATAAATAAGTATTATGAAGTAAGTGAGAAAAAGGTAAAGGGGGCCATGAAGACCTAACATGACATGTGAAGCAAAGGATATGTCATGGTAGTGTCAAAGGTTTACAAGTAGGACACCTTGCCACATCAACAACCATGTGTCATTCCACGTTGGCAAGGATGCCACATCAACAAAATACAATTTTATTTAAAGAAAAAAAGAAAAAATGCGAAACAAAAATCTTATTTTGCCTATAATAAGAGCATGGATGAAGAAACCCAATCCAGTATTTGGCCAAATTCCAAAAGGCTTGGGGTGATAATGCAAAAACATGCCAAAATGCACTATTCTCAGAGACTTTTTAGTGATTTTTAAAATCTTCAGTGGATGAAGAGGGACCCAAGATCACCAATTTGGAAAATTTTGGTTAGTCGACCTTTGATGTCCTCAACAATCCAAACAACTTTGTCTCATTAAATTTTTTTTAGTTTTGATCTAATTGGAAGATAATCATTTTGGATAAGGGAGCTCATGGATTGGGATAACTAAAAGACTCTAAACATTGTGAATTCTAAAAATTGGGCTTTGTGTAGGGAGCTAGAGTCAACCTTAAGAAGTTTCATCCTTGTGGGGTCATAGCCTCAACTTGGGGGTGGCCTAGATGTAGAGAGTTAAGTGCAATAGATAGTGTATGGTAATGTGGAACGTCTTTTGTTCGTGTCCATTTGGTGGTTAATTCCCAAAAAGATAAGTGTTATGATTTATTCATGATTATGTTGATTTAATGTTTCTAAGTTATGAATTGAATATTGTTCTGCATGCATGTATAAGTATGCATATGTATCTATGATTGATTAATTGTGTTTTCATGAGCCTGTGTTGTCATGTTTTCATGCATTAATCAATTCATAACATGACAATGATGAATTATGGTGTCATAGCTATAAAATGTGGATTTCAACTTAATTAGATGGGTGGGTACATATCATACTGGTATCGTAGCTAAAATCAAAGTAAATTCGATGTAGTATGGATGCTAAGTACATTACAGAGTGGTATTAAAGAAAGAAATTGATGGAAATTGGTGGATTTACAAAGTACCTCATATCCACAACAATGGACATAAGAATTTGAGTACCCCACCACCTCAAAAATGTATAGGGGTGAATGGGTATGTTACATATACAATGCATCAAGACCCATATAGACAAATGTGTGTTTTAGATTATGTGGCATATATGCATACACTACACAGAATTATCCAGGACAAGGAGTTTTCTTTGGTAAGCTTGTCAAATGTCTTGTAACAAAAGGGTATCATAGATGTAAATGTTGTGGAACTTCTATAAAGGCAAGGTAGTGCAACCACCTACGAATTCTAATGTATGACTACTCAAGGGTATTCCTTCTATAAGACCACCCTTATAGAAGAACGACATTTACTTTCAATGGTAAACCAAAGATAATATGGAGACCTAAAATATTGTCACCAACAAACTGAGTTAGGGCATATGGAATAAAGAATGAGAAGGAAATTGTAAAATTGTTCAATTCAAATGGGGAACTTATGTTTCATGATCCTAAATTTTTTAACACCTATGTTTAGAAAATTTCCATTCAAATGAAAATGAAATATGTATTATACAACCTTTGTAAGGTACCAGATGTCTTATGCAAAGCAGAAACATAATTGTTATAAAAATTACCAGCAGAAAGAGCAAAATATAAAGCACAATGACACAATTGATTCCAAAAATGATACCTTTAAAAGGGGAAACCTCCAACAAAACAGAGCTAAAATAAAAAATATTCTCAAGAAAAAACTCTTCCATGCCTTTTGTTCCTATTTATGCTATTTCCATCTTCTAGAGAACATTCTAGAGGAAGATATTTCTAGAAGCGAAACCTTCTATTAAGTCTTGTTATATTAGACATGTTCACATTATTACATAGGCCTTATTTATTAATGTCAGCCTTTATTATATAAAAAAACATATTATTCTATCTTCTTGATAGGTTAGGGAGGTTAGGAACCTAACATTCCCCCCCTTGAAAAACAACCTTGTTCTCGAGGCTTGATATGTGGGAATTGTTGTTAAATGGCAATCGAATCCAATGTGGCATCCTCCAACGGTGTATCCTTCCACTGAACTAAAACTTCCTTGATGATGTGTTGATGGAGATGACACTCACGGTAGTCCAAGACTGCTTGGGATTGCAACCAAATGGAGCCTTCCTCATCCAACTCAAGGAGACTAGTTTGGATCTAACACTTGGTTCCAATCACTTTTTTCAAGCAAGAAACATGAAAAACAAGATGGAGCTTAGAGTGACTATGGAGAGCTAACTTGCCACAGGCCCCATGAGCTTGAGAAAAATATAAGTGCAATAAAACTTGGGAGAAATTTTATGACAATGAATTTCTTTGAGTCATGTTTTCTTATGAGGTTGCAGACAAAGAAATGCATGGTCTCCTTCAAAAAATTGGTGTTCTAAACGAACCTAATCACCTTGTTGCTTCTTGCAATTATGGGCCATGACCAAATTCTCTTTGAGGGTACAAATAATGGAATCTTGGAATGTAAGGGTGTTGTTGACTTCCTGGACCTTGGAGACACCAAGCAAGTAGGAGAAGACATAAGGTGGCTTTTGATCATAGATTGCTTCAAATGGAGATATGCGATTGGAAACGTGGTAAGAGGCGGTGTACCACCATTTATGGAGAGATAACCATCAAGCCCATTGAGTTTTTTTATCAGACGCGAAATACCTCAAATATATTTCCAAGCACTTGTTGACAACTTCACTTTGACTATCAGTATGAAGATGATAGGTTGAGCTGAGATGCAATTGGGTTCCCTAGATTTTGAACAATTCCTACCAAAAGTTGTTGGTGAAAGTTGGATCATGATCATAAACAACAGAGTGGGGCATTCCATGAAGTTTGAAGATATTATCCATGAAAATTTGAGCCACGATGGATGTTGTGAACGGGTGTTAGAGGGAAAAAAAATGTGCATATTTGGAAAGGTGATCGACTACAACCATGATGACGGATTTATTGTCAGATTTGGGTAAGCCCACAATGAATTCCATAGAATATCCATCCATATAGAAAATAGAATAGGGAGAGGTGTTTTGACTGTTTCACCCTTATTGTGTTGACAAGTATCACATTCAGCCACAAAAGTGCAGATATCATATTTCATGCCTTCTTAGAAAAATTAATGTTTAATCCTTTCATATGTTTTGTGAAAACCTAAATGCCCTGCTTTTGGTGAAGCATGAAGTTCAAATAGCACAATGGATTTAAGGTGTGATTGTTTTCTTAAATACAAACAACATTTGTAGTGAAGATCTTCATTGTGCCAAGAGTATCCCAAAGATGCATGAGGGTCTTGTTGCAATTGTTGAATTAGGCGAGATAATTTGGGATCTTGGAACCATTCTTGATGAACTATCTTTAACCAATATGATACAATGAAGGAGAGTGAGAAGAGGGACCCTTGTTCCTCATATTTCCTTGAAAGGGCATCGACAACCACTTTTTCTTTTCATTTCTTGTAAATGATCTCATAATCATAACCGAACATATTGATCAACCATTGATGTTACTCCGAGGATGAAATTCATTGTTCCAAGAAATATTTGATATTGCAACAATTTGTTTTATTTTGGAAGCGTTTCCCAAGCAAGTAAGGATGTGAGAGATCCATTGCATGTAGAATAGCCAACATTTCTTTTTCATAGGTGGATTGGCACAAGTGTATTTTAGATAGTTGTTTGTTAGTTAAATCCAAAGGTATATCATGTTGCATGTGAACTTCCCCAATACCTTTCTAGAAGAATCACATTCCAAAACAAAAGTCTTAGTGAAGTCGGACAATGCCAAAACATGATTCATGCACATAACCTCTTTCAAGGCTTGGAAGGGTTGATCAGTTGCTGGAGTCCAACTGAAAGCATTCTTTTTAAGGAGAGTAGTGAGGGGCGTTGCAGATTTTCCATAATTCTAAACAAACCTGCGATAATAATTCATTACACACGAGAAACCTCACAACTTTTAAGAGTTTTAGGGTGAGGTAAATTCTTGTAATATTCCAGATATAAAATAGTATGCAGAACATAAATATTTATCTAGAAATGGCATAGAAACAATGATATAACCAGAACAATACCGGAATAACACCAAAAAGAGTCAAAGCGGTCATAAAGTTTGGCCACAAACTGTTTTCAAGCAACATACCCTTGGCGTGCCTTTTGTCTCCATTGCCACCATTGAAATCATTCCAGATCCATATATAGGACACCATAACAAAGCTTGGCTAGATCATCAGTAATGCCACACAAAAAGAAATAATGCTCCATTTGGGTGACCCAGCCTATAAGATTTGAGACATCAAATTTGTTCACCTCAATTCTAGGAGGGAAGAGGTCTCGGGAAAAGTGGGTAGTATGAGGGCCTTGGTAATGGAAAGATTCATGGTCATCTTGATAAGATGGTTGTTCAGAAGAGGAAGGGTTCTAGTAACGACCCAAGAAGTGTTCTTTGAGGTCTTTGATGTAGGAACATTATTCTTGGAGGTATTTGATGTGGGAACATTGGTCCTTGAGGATCTCGATAGTTGAATTGATGGAGCTAATGTTGGCATTGAAATGCTTGATGTCGACCTTGTGTTGATGGTTGTAAACAATCAAGGCATTGAGTTCTTGGGCTCGTGTGGTAGTCATTTGGACAAAGGAGCAAGCAAATGGTATAGGGGAAACAAAAGTGGTCTGGAAGGGTGGGTGGGACCACAGAGAAAAAAGGGTGTCAAATGATAGGTACCACTGCGATCAGGGAAAAAAGGGGGATCCAAAGGGATGTGATCCAAATAAGGGTGTCAAAGACGGGTCGGGTCCACAAAAAAATTTGTGTTAAAAATGAGAAGTATCATTGGAATCGGGGCAAAGAGAGGAACCCAGTGGGATAAGTCCCAAATAAGTGTGTTAGTGGGACCACTAGTTTTTTTTACTCCTGTGGAGTTATACCCCGGTATGAATAATACTGTAGTGACAAAATTCCCAAATGCTTAACAATAAGAAATGTGTAGTAATTTCACAACCATAACGCAGAAGGCACGGTTGCGTGGAAATAAATCTTGTTTGTTCTCTTTTTTGTTTTCGTCCCCAAGGGTACGATATTCAGGGTTTCTACAAACAAGGGTTTTCCCTGTGCTATATCTCTTTGATATATGTATGGGGTCCAACAGTAGCACTCAACCCAATATCTCAGGGAACCAACTAAGGAGGCTAGACCGTGCCCTTAGCTGTACTACCCGACTACCCAGGTACTAGATAGTATCTTCCCGAGTGTTGTTATTGGTGGCATTATACCAGTGATGTTGTCGATCAATTTATCTATGGAGTGATTCAAGAAATATAGGACGATCTGTATGTAGGTGTTGTCTGATGCGTTACCACTCGAAGGGGTACCTACAAGGGTGGCCAACAAATGTGCACTTGAGTACCAATTGTATTTCATGCGTGTATGACTCCCCGATCGCACGTTTATGTGTGTAACAACAGATCTTTGTAGATTTAAGATGATAGAATATGTCTCTACCCTAAAAACATTTAACCCACAATTTTCTGTCAAGGAAGGTTCTCTCATACCACTTGTAATATTCTAGATATAAAATAGTATGCAGAACAAAAATATTTAGCTAGAAATGACAGAGAAACAATGATATAACTAGAACAATACCATAATAATACCAGAATAACACCAGAAAGAGCACTTTGATTACTGGTAGCAATATTCACGTGCCTCTTCGAGGGGGAAACCTCCAGCAGAGTAGAGCTCTATTACAATAATATCCAAGAAAAGATCTCTCATACCCTCTACTTCTATTTATACTAAATCTATCTATCCAAAAGAACAATCTATAGAAAGATACTTCTAGAAGCGGAAGCTTCAATTAGGTCTTCTTACATTTGACGTATTCTTCCTTATGGTTATGCCTTATTAATATTGGTCTTTATTACATGGAATTGTATTATTCTACCTATGTGAGGGGTTAGGGAGGTTAGGTCCCTAACACTCCTTCATAGCTTTTATTTTCTTAGGATCCACAGACACACCATCCTTGCCAATAATATGGCCCATGTACTCTACTTCAGAAGCTCCAAAATCACATTTAGACTATTTGAGAAAGAGTTTGTGTTGATATAGTAAGTGTAAGACTTGATCCACATGGGCCAGATGGGCTTACCAAGTTTTACTATAGATGAGGATATCATCAAAGAAAATTAAGACAAGATGACTAAGGTAAGGATAAAAGACATGATTCATGAGACTTTGAAAAGTGGAAGGTGCATTACACAGGGCGAAGGGCATGACCAAGAACTCATAATGGACGACATGAGTTCAAAAGTTAGTTTTGGGAATATTGACCTTTTTCATGCATCTCTAGCAGTATCCAAGTTTGGTAAAATACTGAGCACCACTCAATTCATCCAAAAGGTCATCAATGACATGAATGGGGAGTTTATCTTTAATGGTAATTTTTTTGAGTGTGCAAAAATCAGGACACATGCACCATGTGCCTTCTTTCTTGAGTATCATAACTACATCAGAAGAATAAGGGATGGTACTAGGAAAGATAACACATGTTGCTAAAAATTCTTGAATGACTTTATCAATTTCATTATTTTGGGAAAAGGGGTGACGATAAGGGAAAACATTGGGAGTAAGATTGCTAGGGACAAGGGGAATGGAATGCTCATGGATGCCACGGGAAAGTGGAAGTCCTTCATAATTTTTAAAAATGGATTGGTGTTTGGAAATGGGAGACTGGATGTCTGGATGAACAATAAGAGAGAGGGTTTCAATTTCTTGAATATAATGGAGTTGGAAAATAATGTCATAATGACCTTTTTTGAGTAGTTTTTCCATTCGGTGGGAACTAATGATCTCTAGGGAGCCTGTCGTGATGCCTTGGAACCGATATTGTGGGCCATCCTATTGTAATTTCATGGTTAATTCCTTAAAATCCATAGTGATAGGGCCTAGTGTGCATAATCATTCAACACCAAGCACAATGTCGCAACCACCCATATCAATAGCAAACATATGAGATTTCGAGTGTTATTTGTTAGATTTTAAGCTATTATTAGGTTTATTTTCAATTTACTAGATAACCATAGCATAGATAGAATCACTGAGAGAAACACAATCACAATAGACACATCATTTATCCTGGGAAACCCTCACGGGGGAGAAAACCCAGCAAAAACTTCCTTAATATAGATATCCAATACAATGATAAGAGAATAAACCAAACACTACAGAAAGTCCTCTCCCAAGTAATGTGGCTCTCTCTCTTCCTTCTTCTCTAATTGAAGCTCCAAACTTGCACTCTGGATGATCGAATGAGTGAGTGAAAAAATGAGGCACTGGCCTCCTTTATTTATACAATTTGGCAGGTGTTGAAAGGAAGTGTCTTTTCACTGG